>JAVJIF010009835.1:0-166271 GCA_038442645.1 Agave tequilana
TACTCTGCAAGAGTTACTCTTGACGGGAACAACTTTTATTTTAGGGGACAACTCCAGTATTAATTTCTGAAAAGGCAGATGGTGTGGTTAGACTGCACTTCAACACTTTTTTCCTACTCTTTTTGCGATTGCCAACAACAAGGATACCTTGGTGAAATTGCAATGGAGAAGAAGAACTAGGTGGGAACCTGCGTTCTTAGGTCCCTCTCTCCCAGGACCAAGCTCCTTTGCGCACACAACGCCTAAACCATCTAGAGAGTTGGGAACCATCCTCCGGGACAACGGATAGTATCGCGTGGTTATGAGACAAATAGAATGTTTTGGTGTGAGGTCTCTCTGTAGACTCCTCAACTCAACATAAGTCTGATGCGCCTTAGCTAAACAAATCTGGAGGCATGTGCACCACTTAAAGTTCAGGATTTCATGTGGTTGGCTTGTAGAAATGCAATCCTTACCAAAGACAACCTCCTTGGGGCTCTTTGGATTCAAGGAATTGGGTGGATGTGAGGAAGTGGGAAGTGTCTTTTCTCATTTCAGCTGTTCATCCAAATACCGGAAAAGGAAAATAGAAAAAGTTTTTTTCCTTCTCTCTTTTCTCCTTTACACAACGTTTTCCTCACTTCCAAAGTGCTACAGTTAATTTTGTGGTCATATAAATCTCATTTGTAATAAGTTGTAGCACAAAACAGTTAATTTTTTGCTCATGTAAATCTCACTTGCATTCTAATTACAGTCTAATTTTTATTTTTCTTAATTAATTTTTAATTTAATATTATTTTGCGGTCAACTTTGTAGTCAACTTTTTCACTTTCACTTCCACATTACCATCCAAACACCGGAAAAGACATAACATTTTCCAAATCACACTTCCCAAAACATCCAAACACCAGAAAAACTTACTAACCAATTCCCAAGTTCAAAGGGAACTATTACCATTTCCTTACTTCTTCACTTCCTCACTTCCACCCTTAACCAAACAGGCCAAAGAGAAAGAGCTGCGGCGAGATGGATGAGTCCTTTGCTCGCACTGAACGAAACCAGTGAACCATCTCCTAACCTTTGCCTGTTTTTGGCCAAGATTTGGGATGCCATTTGTAGGGTTTTCCACATCCACGACAGACTTGCGTCCTGACATGACGTGCTTTCCGAGTGGACTCGACAGAGTCAACTAGTCATTTTTCAGGTTCTAAGTGATGGCTGCAGCAGCTACATGCTGGCCCATTTGGCTGAAGAGAAATCAAAGTTTTTTTTTTCGTAATGTTTTGTTGTACTTGTTCACTGCGTATTGACTGATTTAGCTCTTTGGACAAGTCTTCTCATGAGAGATGCCAGGGATAAAGCCACAACCATCCTTTCAGAGACGCCTCCATCTATGAGGACCAAGAGCCATGTGGATGATGATCGTTTCAACCAACTGACGGATTTCGGCACCGTGACTCCCCATCTCCAGAGCACCGATGACTCCCAGAGTTCTATGACGTTGGCTTTTGTATTCTGTGAGGAGTGGGTTTTCGAATGCATGTATTTTTTATTTTGTAGCTGGAGATTTATCTCCAAACTATGTACTTTGCTTGTTTTGTTAGACTCTCTTTAATGAAACTTTAGATGGATGACGGAGTTTAATGGCCGACAATTGCACTGATGCAATGCACGTGCACATATGGATGGATGATGGATCCCACAACCATGTTGAAAAGAAAAGTCATGGCTGTGGTTTCATATGTTAATTTGTGCATTATTATCATTCACACACATGGAGACAACAACATTGCAATATCTTAGTTAGCGTGATTGATCATGATGTTGCCAAGACCTTTTTAACCACTTGTGAAAAAAAAAGGGAATAATAATAATAATAATATTTAAGGACCCTTTTTATTTATCCAATTGATGATTCAATTTATAACAATGATAATTACAAACTTTGGATAATTGATTCTCAAGAGAGAAGTAAGCCTTATAGGGCAAATTTTTTTTTCATAGTATTAGGATGGATTGGTCATAGTTTTATTGTGTAGAAACCATCCAATATTTTAGTTTTAGAGCACACTTAAAAATATATATTAGTATTAAATAAACTATTTGTTGGATTATAACTGGACTTAAAAGAACAATACATGTAACTAACATATACTGCATTGAATATGAAATTTCTAAAGATCTATTCATTTTAAGTCTAAATAGCTAGTCTTGTACTTGATTTCAACTTTCAATGTGGATTCTCTCTCATTGCCAACCCTTGCCCATTCACTTTCACATGTTTCTTCAAAGTACATGGCCACCCACCATGAAAGAAAGAAACAATAGGAGAGTACTGGCCAGAGGAGATATAGAGGGATGGTCCAAAATCTATTCAGTGCCAGCAGTGAAGGAGGCTTGTTCTGTCTTTTGGGTAAAAAAAAATTAATTAAAAAAAGAGAAAAAACAAAATCTATGTTTTTTCTTCTCCTTTCCACAAATACATTCTGTACTATAGGTACAATACAATCACATATATTCTCTGATAACCTCCCAATTGATATGGGTTTATTTTCAGATTATTACCAATAAAATTTAAATCTTTATGATAGTTACCTAATTTCAACAAGATATCATGATCACGTATTATATAATCTATAAGTATACCACCTAAAAGAATGAAAAACTTATTTACACATTCTTTTTTGGACAAAGACCGTAGCCTGGTCTTGAAATGAGACTTCTCGTTTCCCAACACAATCCCTTTTATACGTTAGAAGAGATTTATTTGCTATAAATGATTACTCTTTTTCTATGAGTTTATTGAGAGTTTTTTTTTGGTAAATATAAGTGGTCAATTGAATATAACTTTGAGTTTCTTAGAATATTTTCTTGTCATTCTCACAGGAGCATTTAATTATCATAACTCAACATGTTGACAAGAGGAACAGGAGAAAAGTTGATAATGCATGTGATGGGAACGATAAAAGAAAAACAGCAAATTCAACTTTTGAGCACACACAATGGGAGCAGGGTAAGCTCCTTCGCGAAGGATCGGGATAGTTCTTCATGCAATGTGAGCCGTCCATCACAACTGATTCCAAAAAAAGTTTTTTTTTTTTTAGTTCATCATTTCCCATTTGCGCTATGAATCTGTTCAGATAGACGGTTTCTTCGCACGAAGAACCAAATGTTCCTTCGCGCAAATGAGCTAACCCCAACCTCACACAGTGTACTACATTCTTAATTAGTCCGTGGAATCATTTTGAAACATGAAGATCTTGCTGAGGCTTTGGATTCTCAAAACCCCTATTTGCAAGGGGTGTGACACAACATACAAAGTTACATGATGCATATGCATGCACTCAGCATGTGATTCTCATCTTGTTAAATGCAAACAAGCAATGATGAGAAACACGTGTAGTGTGTCTAACAGAACTCAAGTTCCAATTATGGACGGAAACATATGAATCCAAATTTGGAACATTTCCACGTACATCTCACATTTTATTTTATTTTATTTTTTTGAAATGGAACAATCATTCTATTGCTTGCATGGCCCAAGGTACCAACAAGAGATCAAATGGCACTAACATACACAGGGAAGGGGTAATAATACATGCAAAAAGGACCAAATTAAAACTCCTTTGGCCCCCCTGTTTAGTTTATAGTCTCTCCTTTTCCCTTCACAAGTCACAAAGATCATTCCAAGCTCCTCTCTCTCTCTCTCTCTCTCTCACTCTCTCTCTCTCTCTCACACACACACACACAATGGAGAAACCATTACTAGAGCAACAATGCTCTTCTCTCCTTGGACAAATCTCATCACACCCTCTCTTCTGCATTCTCACCACCTTCTTCCTCCTCAATCTCCTCTACCTCCCCAACCTCCTCCTCATCTTCTCCCCTGTTCTCATCACCACCTCCCTCATCCTCACCACCCTCCTCCACTTTGCCTCCCCGAGGAGGCCCTTTACACCTCCTCCAAAGGATCGGCCTGATCCAAATCCAATCCAAATCCAGCTCGAGAACAGCCCATATGAATTACCAGCCCATGTCGAGCTTCACGATCGAAAAGACGCGGTCCAACATGTTCTGCAACAAGGGAGGCCCCCTCGAGGTCATATACGAGGGTGAAGAATTAGACGAAGGCGATTCAGCCCAGAATATTCCGGCCAGTCACCGGAATATTCCCACATTATGATGATGATTAGTGCCAGCACTAATGCTAAGGGGTTGGACTACTCTGGTTACAGCAACAGCAGCATGGAATCCGATACGGACAGCGACGACGACGACGACGAGGAGTCGTCGTCGGAGGAGAATAATGTGTGTTTCAGGTGGGATGAAGATGAGGAAGGGATGATTGAGATTGCATTGGAGGAGGACAACCTCATTGAGATTGATCTCTCTGCTTGCAGGTGAAATATCTTTTTTTTTAATTTTTTTTTTGTGGGGCATTTGAAATATTTTGTAAATTTTGTTTTGCTTGGGGTGGAAAATGAGTAATAAGTAACTACTGTATATTATAGTGTCACGAATTTAGAGGCTTTTGCTCAATTAACTTTGACTGCTATATATTAATAAGTAATTAATCATGTAAAGATATATTAATTTGTCAAAGTGATGGGCAGAAGTACATTAATTTGTATGAATAAGAAAAGGCAGAAAAGACACAATAAGCTATCAAAATTATTTATTTTGTTTAAAATATAATCCAATTTATGGGAAGCTAAAGTGGTTGGTGAGCAAGGAATCGTAAATCATTGATGAAGCTTCCCACAATTCCAGCAATAATTTGAAAGTGACTGCCATCCAACTTTTATTTCTTTTTCTTTATTCTTCTCCCTTTAATGAACAAGTTAGATGTTTCCCCACTGTCGCATTTATATACAGCGATAAAAATTCATTAATTAATCATATATCGGCAATTAGTTTTGTAGCATGTGACCTCTTCGCACAACTTTGAATTTGCGTACAACTAATACAGAAATAACTCGCGAGGCAATGACTCGTCCTGTAAAGTTGGGAGATATTTTGGTACGTATCGACATAAATACACGAGTCAAAAAAGGCTTATTCTTTAAAAACTTCATAAAACTTTCAGAGTTTTCCTAAAAAACTCTCTAAACTTCAATAATTTCAAATTACACCACTAGACTATCGCCAAAAATTTCAGAAAACCCCTGCCGTCAGCTGATTGTTTGGGAGGGAGCACGTGTTTCTCGCGTGCATTTTTAAGACAATTTTATCTTTACCTAGAAACAGTTAAGAGTCGGGTTGGTTATAAAGTGGGATCCAACAAAGAAATAAAATAAGAGAAAAAGGCACGCAGAGAGAGAGAAGAGAGAGAGAGAGAGAGAGAGAGAGAGAGAGAGAGAGGGGCAGCGGTGTTGGCAGCACATAGGCGATCAGGGGTAGGCCGACGGCTCTACGGGCGGCGGTGGTGTAGGTCTATAGGCGACAAGGAGGAGTGAGTCCTTTCTCTCTCTTGTTCTCCTTGACTCCCTATTTGCAGAGCTCATCGCTTAGTGCGTAGGAGACGAGGGGTGGCGAGGCGACGAGGGCTGGCGAGTGGTGACGAGGCGATACGTGTGCAGAGGAGCCCCCTAGGGCTGGGGTTTCACTAATGCCCGAATTATTTTAATCAGGGATTAGTGCCCTAATTTTTTATTTTGAATTTATAGTGTGATAATTATGTGATAATCTTTGTGATTACAATTTTAGTGTGAATATGGAGATAATTATTTATCAATTCTCAATTTAATTATGTACGAGAGATTGATACACTTGATGGATAAAATTGTGTGTATATTTGTATATGATTAACAAGTATACCTGTATTGATTGTATACAAAATTGTATACAAATATTGTGCTTAGCATATAATATACTCACTAATATTGCAAGTTAATTAAGCTATTAATCATATTAATCAAAACCGACTGAAAGGAGATTTTCTCCCGTGACTCCTTCACAAAAGTTGTATGTCCGTTTTCATTCAAGAGAGAAGTTGCGCCCTCCTATCAAAGTCGCCCTCCTCTCTGCTCAACGCCCTCCTCTTCCTTCTTCTTCCCTCGTCCTTCTTTCTTCTTCCTCCTCTTCCAGTAAATCCCTAGCCCTCCCCTACGTCACCACCTGCCGCCACTTAGGTCGATTTCACCACCTTATTGGTATACTAGTTAAGTTAATTAATCAATATTATTGAAGAGAGGGCATGAGGTGGTGGAGAGGAAATGTAGTGGCTTGTAGTGATTGGGAGGGGTGAAGGTGGTGATAATTATAAATTTGATGAGATGATATTTCTCATAAAAATCAATCAATCTCTCTCTCTCTCTCTCTCTCACACACCACACACACACACTCTCACTCTATCTCTCCCCCTTCCACTCTCTCCTCTCTTGTGGTGGCCGGCGGCGAGCTCATGGCAGGCGGTAGGGAGGCCGACGACGGCGACGCAGGGAGCAGTGTGCCTCTTTCCTCTCTTTCATCTCTCTTTTATCTCTCTTCTGCACTCTCTTTCTCTCACCCTTTCTCTTCAACCTTATTCCTCCTCCTCCTCTTCATATTTGTGGCTGGAGATCAAGGAGGGGAGGATGACATCCATCGGTGGTTGGAATGGCGGTGGCGCGGGGACAGGCGGCGAGCATTCAAGCGAAGCAATATCATCATCATCGCTGGTGGAGGGTAGGGTCTAGACCGCCTTGCTCTCTCTTCTCTCTGTTGAAGCTGTATGAAGAAGAAGGAAGATAGTTGTGAATTTCAAACCCGAGCCCTATCCATTAGGGATCCTACCCGACCCATCTTCATTAAGTAAAAGGTAAATTTCATTTTAGTCCCTAGTGAATAAAATAATTATTTTCAAAACCATGGAAATTTCAATTATGACCCTTTATTATCGGATTTAGTTTTCGGCGATATCTCAGCCATTCAGTATTGGATTTGGATGATTCTCAAGCCGTAGCATTCGTGAAAGTGAAAGCTACGTGTATACGATGTTGATAAATGGATTAGGCATCCAGAGAACCAATAGAACTAGAGGTGATGGGATTTATAATAAATTAGAGTTAATTATGAAATAATTATAAATTATTGTTATAAAACCATGTTTAGTTGGTGTTTTAAATGTGACATATACTGTATTTAGTACTCTGATGGAACCGCTAATATGACGTGTATGTGCATGATCATTGATTATGTTGCTTGATTATAAGTTATTGATAGAACTATTAGTATGTGTGTGCTATATATTTCTAGAGGAAGGGACCAGATATAGAACCAGATGAGGGGTGATAGTGAATTATTGTTATATATTTTTCTAAAAGAAGGTGCCATATATAAAACTGGAGGAGGGAGAAGAAGGTGAATTATTGTTATATATATTTATGGATAAAGGGACCAGATATAGAACCGAAGGTGAAAAAAGCGGAGAAAGATAAATTGTTATCGTGTTTGATATGGTGGACACCAGAAAACTCGTAATATGCTAATGAAGATATAAATTGCTATTGACATGACATCAATGTATGGATTCCCTGAATTGTGATGAAAACTTCGACAATTGTTGTTTATATGAACATTAGTATTAACTGAACAATAATTTGAAATAAATGGATAATCTAGTTGAGACATCTATGTTTAATTGCAACTTAGACAGGTGATCACGTATTTCTTGCATCATGTACACTACACACTGCTAATGTCATGCTTCATTTAAAATTTAGTTTAACTTCACTCACTGAGCTGTAAGCTCATATCCCCTCAGATTTAATACTTTCAGGGAATACTAGACAAGATCCGACTTAAAGTAATGATGTATGTAACGGTCCCAGTTTAAATTTTTCCATTTTATCATAATTATCTCGTACAATCCAAGCGTGGGACCCATCAAGGAATAATACTTCCAATATAACCATCAGAACTCTTCACTATACATCAGAATTTCCACTAAAGATAACATGTATGATCTACTCGAGACTTATCATATTAACACATATAGTTCAATAATCCATAAGAAACAGTCTACATTTATCATGACAAAATATATATATACATACAAGTAAGAGTCCAACGCCAGGTCCTATAAGAATTACAAGTCAAGAGTAACACTCAACTAAAAGTACGCATGTTTATACAAAATTATATACATAACAAAAGTAGCTTCTAATACAATGGTCCTGGTGACGCTTGTCCCGCACAATTGCCCTTAAGCGGGTCCCTTGCCCTTATCCAAACCTGTAGGTGAGTAAGAATAGAGTGAGCTTGACGGCTCAGTGAGTAAAACAATAGCTAAATATGCCTATCAAGTAGGTATACATGGCTAAGTTATCCGGTTGGCATGTGTGTCGCTATACTATTTTATAGAATCTTATGATTATCCAGGAACCAAAATCAAACACAGTAATAAGGCCTTACTAGTCGACTAGGTCATCCTATAGTCGACTAATTCTAACTGTAAGTCGACTAATTGAAGCTATAGTCGACTAACTTCACTTCACACGTATCTGCTTCTTAACTAACAGCCAAGAGTTTATGTAGTCGACTACCCTTCCTGATATAGTCGACTAACCCAAGTACTAGTCGACTTGAATTCCCCTAAAGTCGACTAAAACTGTCAAAAGTTGTGTTACTCTCTGGATGTCACCTATAGTCGACTACTATAACGCCCCGATCCGGCGGGTACGGAGACGTTACTGCAACGTATATACGCAGGTCAGAAATACCCTCACGTATATACGCTAAGCATCAGTACAGGCAAGAATCAGAGTACGGAAGCAAGTGGTGCATTATACATTCCAACACATGAGTACAATTACAAAGTTATCACCAGAGGTGATCCAATATTACATGAATATTACATCACTGACATGCGCAATTGCGAGATTACAAAGAGATGTACAAGAATGAATAGTACAAAAGGCACTCACGAGCTTACAAAAGGAAAACTCGAAAGGCACACAGGGGGGCCTGGAAGGATAGAGCTTCAGATGGTCTGCTGAAGATCCACACTACCGCTGCGCCACTCTGATCAGCAACTAGGAGAATCCACACGCTCCAAGCTCCATGACCTGGACATGAGGATCCAGGGGAGTCAGATGAAACTCCCCAGGCGAGTGGTGAAGCAAAAGCCAAGTGGCGAGCAAGGGTAAGTATATGTAACGCGAATAAAACCAAATAAAGCCGAGGACGAGCAAATCTGATTGTATGATTTCAGATCACGGCTCCATAAGACTAGTACGTCGAAGGAATAATCCAAACAAGGAAACCCTCATCTATATACCTTTATCTCATGTCACCATAATCCAAGCACATACAACCCGACTGTACTCAGGGCATGATAAGATAATGAACAGGAGGCAAGTGGATACAAGGGATAAAGCAGAGTATGAGCAGTTAATACGATAATCCTCATAAAGCCGAAAATCCGAAATAAAATCCAGGACAAGCAAATATGGTAAGGCATATCACAGATTCATAGCCGTTTAAGCTGCAGGCTTCAGTATGCGTCCCATTCCACATACCTCTACTTACAACTCAAAGAGCAGGTTATCATCTTGACACTTTATTATTACTCGTCTTACCCTGATATCTAGCTATGTGAACTAGCGTCCCAGCACACATAGATCCATATCCGAGTAAAGCAAGATTGTTATGGAAACCAGCGGGGGTATCAACGAACTATGTTTACAGTGGGTCCCGTACATACCCGGGACCACGGCCCAGGATTGTTCCGTTGCTTGGTGGACGGAACCAGCCGCAAGGCTAACAGGAGGGACTTATGTATGCCCTTATCATGATGGTACCAGGAGGAGGAGGGAGCCAGCACTCCCCTCGGTCGCCTGGAGGCCCACAGGTCAGACCGGAAGTTTTAGTTGCACAACATGCCTAGTACCACTGTAAACACGAACACATATTGATAGCCGCGAGTTTCCCCTGACCCGATGCAAGTTGTTCAGTTTTATGGTTTATTAGATGATTATCAGATTCCGGGAATGAGCAAGAACAAGTCAGGAATACATGTATCTCAGGAGTACTGGTTCGTACTATAAGGTATCACATGAGTAACAGGAGTACAGTTTGTACTATCAAGATGTCAGGTCATCATTCCCGTTATCGTGATAATCATAAGAGTCAAGTATATCATGCTGGGTGTCAAGTGATAGCATGACAAGAGGATGATATTAGACAGGTAACCAGTCATGTCAAGCGATTGATATTAGTCCGGTGGCAAGTCATGTCATAACAAGAGGTCTTGCCAAGTAGTAGCATGTTCGATGTTAGGTGATAACACATCAGTTGACAGGTGATATACATGTGTTAAATAGTAGCATGTAAATGACAGGTATGAAGTAATGACATGTGGTAGAATAGTAGCTGAGCATAACCAAGCGGAGCTGAGCAAGCTGGAAGCACAGACAGCAAACAGTATTTAACACTGGAGCGTCTGGCGAGGTTACCGGGACGACTCGGTTGACGTGCGAGTAGAAAATCCGGCAGCAACTCGCCTAGACGAATCTAGTGGTAAAGCGCTGAACGCTGATCATGATAACCAGGCGGAGCTGAACAAGCTGGAGGCACAGGCAGCGAACAGAGTTTAGACACTAATGCGCTCAGCGAGGTTACCGGGACACTCGGATCAAGATACGAGAGTAGAAAATCCGGGCAGCAACTCGCCTAAACGAATTTAGTGAATAAAGCGCTGAGCGCTAAGTATGCTCACCAGACGGAGCTGAGAAACCTGACGATCCCAATCACGTCTCTTTCGAGATAGTGAGTGACGGAGGCTGAAGGGTCCAGAGAAACCTGACGGTCCCAATCACGTCTCTTTCGAGATAGTGAGTGACCGGAGGCTGAAGGGTCGGCCATGCATGATATGAAGCAGTAGAATACATCACAGGCATAGTATATGTACAAGAATGAAACTATCCTAGTACAAGCATTCGTCACAGAGCAATACATGTCCAGATATTGGCACTCGGCCATACAAAAATACAGGGACTCAGCCCATACATGAAAACATGGAATAAAGTACATGTCGACCCGACGAAGCGGGGAAACCCAAATGGAGGCGAGAGCGAGAACACTCACCTAAATCACCAGAAATGCCGAAAGGTCCGAAATCCACAGAACTCGGGACGCGCCATAATTATGGAAGGAGAGAGTGCACAGGGAGACGCGGGTTTTTGAGGGTGAAACGCGAGGGTTCGCAGACGCGGGAGTTAGCGTCGCGAAAATAGCAGACACGGGAATCACAGACGCGGGAATAGCAGACGCGGGGTTCGCGTCGCAAGAATGGCAGACGCGGGAATAG
This sequence comes from Agave tequilana, assembly GCA_038442645.1. Taxonomy (NCBI): domain Eukaryota; kingdom Viridiplantae; phylum Streptophyta; class Magnoliopsida; order Asparagales; family Asparagaceae; genus Agave; species Agave tequilana. Next base: position 11,270 of record JAVJIF010009835.1, read on the forward strand.
CAGACGCGGGATAGCAGACGCGGGGTTCGCGTCGCGAGAATGGCAGACGCGGAATTGCAGACGCGGGATAGCAGACGCGGGATTCGCGTCGCATAGATGCCACAAAACGCGAGGTCTGCGTTCAAGTGCGGATGCGAGGAAAACGCGGACGTGGACATGGGTTCTGAGTCGCGTTAACACAAGAAGAACACAAACGCGGGAATAGACTCTGCGTCGTGTCAATACAGAAACGCGCGGAGCGCGTTAAGGGATTGCCCAGACGCAGGGTTGAGATCCGCGTTAGGAAACAAACAGAGAGGAGGAAGGTGATTCCTTTGCTGCGCCCGACGAAGGGAAGTTCGGCCCCAATCCAAAAGGAGGGTACCGGCCCTAAGTCTTGCCAACGGAGGAGAACGCGGCCCCAATCCAAAAGGAGGGTACCGGCCCTAAGTCTTGCCAACGGAGGAGAACGCGGCCCCAATCCAAAAGGAGGGGCCGGCCCTAAGTCTTGCCAACGGAGGAGAACGCGGCCCCAATCCAAAAGGAGGGCCGGCCCTTGAGGAGATGATGGAGCGGTGGTTTTTATGAAGAGGTTTTGATGGTGGTGGTAGTTTTGAAAAGGTAAAGGAAAAGGTGGAAGCTTTGGTGGAGTTTTGGAGTTGTGGTGGTTTCCATGGAGATGGAGGAGGAAGAAGATGAAGGTAAGGAGTTTGGAGAAGTTGTAGTGGTGGTTGTTATGGTGGAGATGAAGAAGGAGTTGGTGGAGGTTAAGGTGTTGGTGAAGAGAAGGAAGAGAAAATGAAGTGAAATGAAGAAGGAAAGATTTATATAGGATTTGGATTTGTGAAGGTGATGTAAAAATGGAAAAGAGAGGGGTTTAATTGTAAAGTGGAGGGGTGAGGTGTTTCTCTTGGCCAATCATGGCCGGCCATGGAGATGGGTGAGGTGGAGATATTTTGGAGGAGATATTTTGGTGGAAGGTTGGAGGAGAAAAAAATGGAAGAATGGAGAAGTTTGGAGAATTGGTGGAAGAAAAGAAAGGAAAGAAAAAGGAAAAAGGAAAAGAAATGAAAAAGGGAAGATATTCTTTTGGAAGAAAAAGTGAAAATAATTAGAGTGGCGGATTCCCGGGATTCGGTTGCGGATGCGGAAAACTTTCGGGAAAATACCGAAATCGTCCCGAAATCAAGTATCTCGGAACGACCCGCAAAAATTCTCAAAAATCAAGAATATTATTTTAAGAATCATGGTGAAATTGTTTTAAGAAATAATTTATATTTTTAAATTAAAAATCCTGGAATCTGCCGCCAATATCGGTCGGCACCGAATCTGGCAGAAATCCGATAAATTCTGAAAATGCCCAGAAAATGAATTAAAATAGTAAATATTATTCTAAGAAAATATGTGAAAGCGGTTTCTCAAAATTTGACTCCATTTGGAAATTAAAAATCCAGAAGTCGGTCAGCGGTGCTGGTCGACCAGTTTTGAAGATTTTCCATTTTAATTCAGGAAAATTCCAGAAAATCATAGAAAATCTAAAATATGAGAAAATAATATTTGAAACTAAAATCGGTCAAATCTGATTACCGGAAAGACCAAATTGAGTAATACATTAGGATCGGGTCCCCGGTTCAGAGAAGGGCAGACTCTGAGTCCACGAATCCAGATCCAAGACAAAACGATCATATAAACAATTCATAATACAAAACAAATACAGGAAGTAAATCGAAAAATACGATCGAAAAATCTGAATACGCAACTAAGTACGTATTCTGGGAGCGGGGTGTTACAATCCATCCACCTTACAAAAAAATTGCGTCCTCGCAATTTCGATAAGGGGTAAATTGAACACAAAGAGGACAAGGGTGGAATTTATACCATTAAGATATGAAGCACTATAGGTAGGGCCCTCAAGTTGACTGGTCAATAATCAGAACATAGACATCCTCTGCACTTCTGGCTGTATAAATCTCAGAACGATGCCAAATAATACTGACTGATAACACAGCTTTGCAATAGAATTCCCGCTGTACTGCATACTTAATGTCGCTCTGAGAATAAGCCAGAATACTGAAGATAAAGAAAACCCCTGATAGTCCTGAGCATAATAAAGAAGACCGATAATTGAGAATTCCGAATACCAGGCATCAATCACTCTGAAAGATATAGCCGAGAATAAAGAATAACCGCAGAAAATCCCGAATACCATCTTCTGAAAGATAACTCGATAGCAGATCCATTCTGAGAATACCCGAACTTCATAGAGTTGGCCGAAGAGATCACGTCATAGCTTCGCTCAGAACCAGCCGCTACCTCTCTAGTCTATTCATATCTTAAGTTGGTATAAGGGCTTCGAAAAACCAAATAGGGTAAAGATGGAAGGGATTAGGAATCAAAGGAAAGATGATCAAGAATAAATAGATAACTCTGTACTTGTAGTTGGATTGTATAACCAGGACTCATGCATTCCAGTTGCAAATTCCTTTACCATTAATTTGCCATCTGGACGTACTGAGGAGGTGAGAGCCTAAGCTCTGATACCAACCTGTAACGCCCCGATCCGGCGGGTACGGAGACGTTACTGCAACGTATATACGCAGGTCAGAAATACCCTCACGTATATACGCTAAGCATCAGTACAGGCAAGAATCAGAGTACGGAAGCAAGTGGTGCATTATACATTCCAACACATGAGTACAATTACAAAGTTATCACCAGAGGTGATCCAATATTACATGAATATTACATCACTGACATGCGCAATTGCGAGATTACAAAGAGATGTACAAGAATGAATAGTACAGAAGGCACTCACGAGCTTACAAAAGGAAAAACTCGAGAGGCACACAGGGGGGCCTGGAAGGATAGAGCTTCAGATGGTCTGCTGAAGATCCACACTACCGCTGCGCCATTCTGATCAGCAACTAGGAGAATCCACACGCTCCAAGCTCCATGACCTGGACATGAGGATCCAGGGGAGTCAGATGAAACTCCCCAGGCGAGTGGTGAAGCAAAAGCCAAGTGGCGAGCAAGGGTAAGTATATGTAACGCGATAAAACCAAATAAAGCCGAGGACGAGCAAATCTGATTGTATGGTTTCAGATCACGGCTCCATAAGACTAGTACATCGAAGGAATAATCCAAACAAGGAAACCCTCATCTATATACCTTTATCTCATGTCACCATAATCCAAGCACATACAACCCGACTGTACTCAGGGCATGATAAGATAATGAACAGGAGGCAAGTGGATACAAGGGATAAAGCAGAGTATGAGCAAGTTAATACGATAATACTCATAAAGCCGAAAATCCGAAATAAAATCCAGGACAAGCAAATATGGTAAGGCATATCACAGATTCATAGCCGTTTAAGCTGCAGGCTTCAGTATGCGTCCCATTCCACATACCTCTACTTACAACTCAAAGAGCAGGTTATCATCTTGACACTTTATTATTACTCGTCTTACCCTGATATCTAGCTATGTGAACTAGCGTCCCAGCACACATAGATCCATATCCGAGTAAAGCAAGATTGTTATTGGAAACCAGCGGGGGTATCAACGAACTATGTTTACAGTGGGTCCCGTACATACCCGGGACCACGGCCCAGGATTGTTCCGTTGCTTGGTGGACGGAACCAGCCGCAAGGCTAACAGGAGGGACTTATGTATGCCCTTATCATGATGGTACCAGGAAGGAGGGAGCCAGCACTCCCTCGGTCGCCTGGAGGCCCACAGGTCAGACCGGAAGTTTTAGTTGCACAACATGCCTAGTACCACTGTAAACACGAACACATATTGATAGCCGCGAGTTTCCCCTGACCCGATGCAAGTTGTCCAGTTTTATGGTTTATTAGATGATTATCAGATTCCGGGAATGAGCAAGAACAAGTCAGGAATACATGTATCTCAGGAGTACTGGTTCGTACTATAAGGTATCACATGAGTAACAGGAGTACAGTTTGTACTATCAAGATGTCAGGTCATCATTCCCGTTATCGTGATAATCATAAGAGTCAAGTATATCATGCTGGGTGTCAAGTGATAGCATGACAAGAGGATGATATTAGACAGGTAACCAGTCATGTCAAGCGATTGATATTAGTCCGGTGGCAAGTCATGTCATAACAAGAGGTCTTGCCAAGTAGTAGCATGTTCGATGTTAGGTGATAACACATCAGTTGACAGGTGATACATGTGTTAAATAGTAGCATGTAAATGACAGGTATGAAGTAATGACATGTGGTGGAATAGTAGCTGAGCATAACCAAGCGGAGCTGAGCAAGCTGGAAGCACAGACAGTAAACAGTATTTAACACTGGAGCGTCTGGCGAGGTTACCGGGACGACTCGGTTGACGTGCGAGTAGAAAATCCGGCAGCAACTCGCCTAGACGAATCTAGTGGTAAAGCGCTGAACGCTGATCATGATAACCAGGCGGAGCTGAACAAGCTGGAGGCACAGGCAGCGAACAGAGTTTAGACACTAATGCGCTCAGCGAGGTTACCGGGACACTCGGATCAAGATACGAGTAGAAAATCCGGCAGCAACTCGCCTAAACGAATTTAGTGAATAAAGCGCTGAGCGCTAAGTATGCTCACCAGACGGAGCTGAGAAACCTGACGATCCCAATCACGTCTCTTTCGAGATAGTGAGTGACCGGAGGCTGAAGGGTCCAGAGAAACCTGACGGTCCCAATCACGTCTCTTTCGAGATAGTGAGTGACCGGAGGCTGAAGGGTCGGCCATGCATGATATGAAGCAGTAGAATACATCACAGGCATAGTATATGTACAAGAATGAAACTATCCTAGTACAAGCATTCGTCACAGAGCAATACATGTCCAGATATTGGCACTCGACCATAGAAAAATACAGGGATTCAGCCCAATACATGAAAACATGGAATAAAGTACATGTCGACCCGACGAAGCTGGGAAACCCAAATGGAGGCGAGAGCGAGAACACTCACCTAAATCACCAGAAATGCCGAATGGTCCGAAATCCACAGAACTCGGGACGCGCCATAATTATGGAAGGAGAGAGTGCACAGGGAGACGCGGGTTTTTGAGGGTGAAGTGAAACGCGAGGGTTCGCAGACGCGGGAGTTAGCGTCGCGAAAATAGCAGACACGGGAATCACAGACGCGGGAATAGCAGACGCGGGGTTCGCGTCGCAAGAATGGCAGACGCGGGAATAGCAGACGCGGGATAGCAGACGCGGTGTTCGCGTCGCGAGAATGGCAGACGCGGAATTGCAGACGCGGGATAGCAGACGCGGGATTCGCGTCGCATAGATGCCACAAAACGCGAGGTCTGCGTTCAAGTGCGGATGCGAGGAAAACGCGGACGTGGACATGGGTTCTGAGTCGCGTTAACACAAGAAGAACACACAAACGCGGGAATAGCTCTGCGTCGTGTCAATACAGAAACGCGCGGAGCGCGTTAAGGGATTGCCCAGACGCAGGGTTGAGATCCGCGTTAGGAAACAAACAGAGAGGAGGAAAGGTGATTCCTTTGCTGCGCCCGACGAAGGGAAGTTCGGCCCCAATCCAAAAGGAGGGTACCGGCCCTAAGTCTTGCCAACAGAGGAGAACGCGGCCCCAATTCAAAAGGAGGGTACCGGCCCTAAGTCTGCCAACGGAGGAGAACGCGGCCCAATCCAAAAGGAGGGGCCGGCCCTAAGTCTTGCTAACGGAGGAGAACGCGGCCCCAATCCAAAAGGAGGGGCCGGCCCTTGAGGAGATGATGGAGCGGTGGTTTTTATGAAGAGGTTTTGATGGTGGTGGTAGTTTTGGAAAAGGTAAAGGAAAAGGGGGAAGCTTTGGTGGAGTTTGGAGTTGTGGTGGTTTCCATGGAGATGGAGGAGGAAGAAGATGAAGGTAAGGAGTTTGGAGAAGTTGTAGTGGTGGTTGTTATGGTGGAGATGAAGAAGGAGTTGGTGGAGGTTAAGTGGTGGTGAAGAGAAGGAAGAGAAAATGAAGTGAAATGAAGAAGGAAAGATTTATATAGGATTTGGATTTGTGAAGGTGATGTAAAAATGGAAAAGAGAGGGGTTTAATTGTAAAGTGGAGGGGTGAGGTGTTTCTCTTGGCCAATCATGGCCAGCCATGGAGATGGGTGAGGTGGAGATATTTTGGAGGAGATATTTTGGTGGAAGGTTGGAGAAGAAAATGGAAGAATGGAGAAGTTTGGAGAATTTGGTGAAAGAAAAGAAAGGAAAGAAAAAGAAAAAGGAAAAGGAAAAGAAATGAAAAAGGGAAGATATTCTCTTGGAAGAAAAAGTGAAAATAATTAGAGTGCGGATTCCCGGGATTCGGTTGCGGATGCGGAAAACTTTCGGGAAAAATACCGAAATCGTCCCGAAATCAAGTATCTCGGAACGACCCGCAAAAATTCTCAAAAATCAAGAATATTATTTTAAGAATCATAGTGAAATTTGTTTTAAGAAATACTTTATATTTTTTAAATTAAAAATCCTGGAATCTGCCGCCAATATCGGTCGGCACCGAATCTGGCAAAAATTCGATAAATTCTGAAAATGCCCAGAAAATGAATTAAGATAGTAAATATTATTTTAAGAAAATATGTGAAAGCGGTTTCTCAAAATTTGACTCCATTTGGAAATTAAAAATCCAGAAGTCGGTCAGCGGTGCTGGTCGACACCGGTTTTGAAGATTTTCCATTTTAATTCAGGAAAATTCCAGAAAATCATAGAAAATCTAAAATATGAGAAAATAATATTTGAAACTAAAATCGGTCAAATCTGATTACCGGAAAGACCAAATGAGTAATACATTAGGATCGGGTCCCCGGTTCAGAGAAGGGCAGACTCTGAGTCCACGAATCCAGATCCAAGACAAAACGATCATATAAACAATTCATAATACAAAACAAATACAGGAAATAAATCGAAAAATACGATCGAAAAATCTGAATACGCAACTAAGTACGTATTCTGGGAGCGGGGTGTTACAACTACCCTCCTTCTGTAGTCGACTAATCTACAATATTAGTCGACTAGTAATTAACTCAAGTCGACTAATTCTGCCAAAAACAGATTGTCAACTTTCTGTTTGCTCTCTGTATCTGGGATTAGTCGACTACAGTCTATATGTAGTCGACTAATCCTGCTATCCAGCAGAATATCTGCCTAAATATCACACTTTTAGTCGACTATCCCAGGGACTTAGTCGACTAACTTACCCAAAAAGTGCCTGTTAAGAAGCCATTCCAGATTTGATATTAAAGATTTATGCATGAATATAACATAGGACTTATATCATAGTGATAACCATATACATACACATAATCTCCCCTTCTACGCCTCCGGTTCAACCCGGTCCCTTCCTCCAATGCATGATGCCATCATATCATATCAATATGCAAGACATATAACAGAATCATGGATTCATAACAACATGAGTAAATACTTGCGGAATTGAAACACATGAACCCAAAATATACATAAGGTTAAATACTTGTGTATCTCTTACACTTAATTCATTTCCTACTTATTTCTACTCATCATGTTGTTAAGATTAGCATGTTCTACTCACCCCTAAAGTTGTATGTGCTGATTTTTGCTGCTGCCTTTTACTGCTGCTGCTGCTGCTACTTGCTGTTGCTGCTGCTTTGCTATTGTTGCTGCTGCTGCCTTGCTATTGCTGCTGCTGCTACTTGCTATGCTGCTGCCCTGCTGTGCTGCTGCTGTAAAAGGAGGGAGAGGGAGAGAGGTTGTGAAGAGAGAGAGTGTTTGACCAAAAAGTGTTTAATCCTCTTCAATCCCCTCTATTTATAGTCTCTAACTCTCCATAGGATTGTGCCAAGTGTCCCCTCAACATCCCATCAAGTTTACTCTTCTCCATGCCTCTCCCCCCTCTCCATGAGGTACAAGCATGGGGGGCATGGTGGTAATAAGTCAAACACATGTGGGGTATTCTTATACTATATACATGGATGTATAAATACTCATGTATACATACTTATTTATACATACACATATAATAATCATGACTTAGCTAAGGCATCTTGCATGCATACTAATCTCATTACCCCTTATGATTAATTAGGAAAAGAAATGCTTAAATTAGGGCAAGTGTTACATTCTACCCTCCTTATGGAAGTTTCGTCCTCGAAACTTAACGTACCTTGGAACAAATGTGGATAGGCTTTTCTATCTCCTCTTCCAGCTCCCAAGTGGCTTCTTCTATGTTTTGATTTCTCCATAAGACCTTGACCAAGTAAATATTTTTGTTTCTCAATTGCTTCTCCTTGCGATCAAGAATTTGTACTGGTTCTTCCGCGTAAGACATATCTTCTAGTATATGCAGGGGTTCATAGGAGATGACGTGATCAGGATCGGGCACATACTTCCTCAGCTGAGATACATGAAATACATTGTGCATCCGTTCTAAGGCAGGGGGTAGGGCCAAGCGGTAAGCAACCGGTCCAATTTTATCCAGTATCTCAAACGGACCCACATATCTAGGGGCTAATTTGTTCTTACCGCCGGTGCGTCTCACTCCCTTCCTTGGAGATACCTTCAGAAAAACACGATCTCCTACTTCAAACTCCAGTGGTCTGCGACGATTGTCTGCATAAGCTTTCTGTCTGTTCTGGGCTGCTTTCATCCTTTCCTTGATTAGCTTGATCTTTTCCGTAGTCTCTTGAATTACATCGGGGCCGAACAGTCTTCTATCCCCAACTTCCTCCCAACAGATTGGTGATCTACACCTCCTGCCATACAATGCTTCAAATGGAGGCATACCAATAGTGGACTGATAACTATTATTATAAGCAAACTCCACTAAGGGTAAATAGTTGTCCCAACTTCCCCCAAAATCTAGTACACAGGTTCTCAACATATCTTCCAATATTTGAATGGTCCTTTATGACTGTCCATCTGTTTGGGGGTGGGCTGCTGTACTGAGTTGCAATTTAGTGCCCATAGCTTTGGACAAACTCTTCCAAAATCTTGATTGAAATCTTGGGTCTCGATCTGATACAATGGATTCAGGTACTCCATGTAATCTAATTATTTCTCGGACATATACCTGAGCCAGTCTTTCCATTAAATAATTGATCCGGATAGGCAGAAAATGAGCAGATTTGGTGAGTCTGTCTACCACTACCCAGACTGTATCCAGTCCTTGGGACGTCCGAGGAAGTCCAGTGACAAAATCCATTGCGATTTGACTCCACTTCCATTCGGGAATAGATAAAGGCACTAACAAACCTGGGGGCTTCTTATGTTCCACCTTCACTTGTTGGCAGACTAAACACTTGTGGACAAAATTTGAAATGTCTACCTTCATTCCTTCCCACCAGAAGTTATGTCGCAGATCTTGGTACATTTTTGTGCTTCCGGGATGAGCTGTATAAGGTGTGCTATGAGCCTCCTTCATTATTTCTTCTTTGATCTCTGCTACATCTGGCACACATAATCTGCGTCCAAGCCGCAGTACATCACCTTCTATTTGAAACTCCTTGAGTTCTCCTTCTTGCACTTTCTTCATAACCTTCTTTATTTGAGTATCTCCTTGTTGGGCATCTTTGATCTTGTCGTATAGATTAAATTGAGCACTTACTTGATTCAATTTACACTCAGAATTAGAAGGATCAATGACTCGCACTTCTATTTGCATTTCTTCTAGATCTCTTAAGATTCTTGCTTGACGAGTCATAAAGGCGGCCAGGGTCCCTCCTGATTTTCGGCTCAAAGCATCAGCCACCACATTGGCCTTCCCAGGGTGGTATTGAATAGTAATATCATAATCCTTCATTAGTTCTAACCACCTCCTCTGCCTCATGTTCAGTTCCTTTTGTGTGAAGATATATTTTAAGCTCTTATGATCAGTAAAAACTTCACAAGACACTCCATACAAATAATGTCGCCAGATCTTTAAAGCAAAAATCACGGCGGCTAATTCCAAGTCATGAGTGGGGTAATTTCTTTCATGGGTCTTCAATTGTCGGGACGCATAGGCAATGACTTTTCCATGTTGCATTAACACACATCCCAATCCCAGTTTTGATGCATCACTAAAGATGACAAATCCTTCAGTCCCCGAAGGTACAATTAAGACAGGAGCAGATGTCAGCCTAGCTTTAACCTCCAGGAAGCTCCTATCTTGATCTTCTCCCCATGCAAACTTCTTATTCTTTCTAGTTAATTGGGTCATTAGTGTCACAATCAGAGAAAATCCTTCTACAAATCTTCTGTAGTACCCAGCTAATCCCAAGAAACTTCGGACTTCAGTAACATTAGTGGGTCTAGGCCAGTCTCGGATTGCTTCAATTTTTACGGGTCTACTGATATTCCTTCCTTAGATATGATATGGCCAAGAAACCCTACTTGTTCTAGCCAAAATTCACATTTCTTCAACTTTGCATAGAGTTGCTTCTCTCTCAAGATTTGAAGGACAGTACTAAGATGTTTCTTGTGATCTTCTATATTCTTTGAATAGATCAAAATATCATCAATGAATACTACTACAAACTGGTCTAGATATGGTTGAAAAATCCGATTCATTAAGTCCATAAATGCTGCCGGGGCGTTAGTGAGTCCAAAAGGCATGACTAGAAATTCAAAGTGTCCATATCTTGTCCAGAAAGCTGATTTGGGCACATCTTCAGGTTTGATCTTCAACTGGTGATATCCTGATCTAAGGTCTATCTTAGAAAATACACAAGACCCTTGCAGTTGATCAAATAAGTCATCAATTCGAGAAAGAGGGTACTTATTCTTGATAGTTGCCTTATTCAATTCCCGGTAGTCAACACATAGTCTCATACTCCCATCCTTCTTCTTTACAAATAGTACAGGTGCTCCCCAGGGAGATACACTTGGCCGAATGAACCCCTTATCTAATAAGTCCTGCAATTGAGTTTTAAGTTCTTTCATTTCTGCAGGGGCCATACGGTACGGTGCCTTAGAATTGGGGCAGTACCGGGTATTACATCTATTGTAAATTCTACTTCCCGATCTGGGGGCAGGCCTGGTAAGTCTTCCGGGAACACATCAGGGAACTCATTCACAATGGAATAGTCTTAATATTTGTATTAGTCCTGGTGGTATCCAATACCGAAGCCAGGAATCCTTGACACCCTTACTTCATTAACTTGGTGGCTTTGATGGCTGAGATGTGAGGTATATCACCACTAACTTTTTCTCCTTCAAAAATAAATTCCGGGGTCCCTTCCATTTTAAAGATAATCCTCTTCTTATTACAATCCACATGAGCACTACAAGCAGACAACCAGTCCATTCCTAGTATGGCATCGAACTCCATTTCACCTAACTTAATCAGATCAATGTATGTTTTCATTTCTCCAATTATCACTTCACAATTCGCATATCTAGTGCTAGCTATCAAATTTTCCCCTATAGGTGTGGACACAACCAATTGAAATCCTAGGGGTTTTGAGACTTTTATTTAGTTTATGAGCAAAAGTACTAGATACGAATGAATGAGTAGCTCCAGGATCAAATAATGCATGGGCAATATGTCCTGATACGGAGATCATACCTTCCACCACTGCATTCGAGGCCATTGCTTCCCGGTGGGTAATGCGAAGGTTCTGCCTTGCACCTGAGGTTGTTGAACCGATGACTGGGTTGCAGCAGGACGTGGGGCATTACTGGCTTGTCCTCTGGGAGGATTCGTCCTCATGGTCGGCCTTCCACTTCCTCTACTCGGCCCTTGGCTTCCACGCATTGTCGGACAATTCTTCCTTAGATGTCCCACCTCTCCACAATTAAAACAAGACCTGTCATAGAGGCAGTTTCCAAAATGGTTTACTCTGCACTTCTGACACCAGGGAGCCTCCGAGATTCTGGGATGTGATGCAGAGGTAGCTTGTGTCTTCAAGGGTGTGTCTCTATTTCTCAACCATGTTCTCCCGCCTCTGGCTCCTCCTCCTCTGTAAAAAGTTGTGTTAAACCCAGACCCCTTGCCATTGGTGGATCCTGATGTCGTCACCATTGGAGGTCCTTGATAACGGGGGCGCTTAGAATTGGGAATTTCTTCCACCCGGTCTCCCTGACCTTCTTGTATGTCCATTTCTACCTCCAAAGCTCTTTCTACTGCCTGGAGATAATTTCTCAGTTGTAATGGAATCAGTCGGCCACGAATCTCCGATCTTAAGCCCTTTACGAACCTCTTTGTCTTTTCTGCTTTACTCCTTACCAAGGCATCAGCATACTTGGATAGCTGAGTGAATTTCTGATCATACTGGGATACATTCATAGAACCTTGACGTAGTTCCAAGAATTCTGTCGCCATTTTATCTCTGGCTGTCTCCGGAATGTATTTCTCAGTGAATTTGCTCACCAAGAGTTCCCAGGTGATTGATTCCCTTGTATTCTTCATACTATGCTTCACTGCCCTCCACCAATGTTCCGCTTCCTTTTGAAACATAAAAGAAGAGAAGGACACCTTTTGTTCATCAGTGCAGCTCATAACTTCTAGGATCTTTTCTATGTGAAGGAGCCATGCTTCGGCTTGTAAGGGGTTCGCCTCTCCTTCAAATACGGGCGGTTTCATCTTCTGAAACTGCTCCAGTGCTCGGTGGGAGTTGTTACTGCTCGCTCTGGTCATTAGTTGTGCGAGCCACTCCGGCATTACCCCGGAGTTCCCTCATTCCCTCTCATTTGAACTTCAAAGTCTCCATCATTGTTCACGGGGGGTGCACTCCACATCTCACTGTAGTGTGTCGTATCGAGCGACAGGGACTCATCAGGGGGTAGTTGATTCAAATCCATTTGTTCTCCCTATAAAAATAAGGGCGTCTAATCAACATACCACACAATATAGGAATGAGTAGGGATAAAACTTTAGTCTCAGGTAATCATGTTAATAACATCACTTTGAAAACAAGCAACTTGTTATATATATATATATATATATATATATATATATATATATAGTTACATCCATCATGGATACAAAAGGTATTATACTGACATGCCTTCCTTCCTGGATATCCAGACTAACCCATGTGCATTCATAAGATATATGCCAGGGTATATACAACAACCCTAAGGATATCCATCACCTAACATACTAGGCCTATACATGTATACACATCAAAAGTGCCGGCTCTAAGGTTCACCCTTCGTAGGGTAGAGTATCCCCACTAGAATCTCCGCTAGTGCTGCTGCTATCATCCATATCTTCCTCGGGGTCTTCTTCTAGTGATTCGTCCCCGGCGCAGCACCAGTCGTCTAAGTCATCATAAAGGTCCATATCCTCATCCCACGTTTCGTTCCAAAAGACGCCTCCATATGTAAATCCCCTTCGGGTTTCTTCTTTAATCGTGGTAGAGTGCTCCGTCACTGGTATCTCAAGTGAATCTCCCACAAAACTTTCTGTGTCAACATTGGTTGGTTCAGGCTCGTTAGATGCCTGCGACTCAACCTCCTCATAATCTACCCAATTTAGGGGCATAATCGTTTCCGCTGGGTCAGTTTCGTCCGACTCGTACCCCCAGTCCATGGAATCCGCCGCCCAGCTCTCACTCGAGCTGTCGGAACTAGAGACCGGCCAGAATACATCGGAGTCCCCCATCTACATGTAAACAAAAAGGTCGTATCAATCTCAAGTCCATGAAATAGTCTCAATCATACGGCTATCATCAAGAAGCAACATAAATAGACACACTGGTAACTATATTTATCCTTAGTCTACTCATAAGTCTCATGTCCTTAGAGTAACTCAGATTCAATAGATAACTTAATGCATCCCTTGACACCTAATGCCAACTACTTAACTATGATCACATGTCTGCACATGTAACCTAACAATTTCATCATCTCTTACTCTTTCTACTTCTAAATCTTTGCTCTGATACCAACTGTAACGGTCCCAGTTTAAAATTTTCCATTTTATCATAATTATCTCGTACAATCCAAGCGTGGGACCCATCAAGGAATAATACTTCCAATATAACCATCAGAACTCTTCACTATACATCAGAATTTTCACTAAAGATAACATGTATGATCTACTCGAGACTTATCATATTAACACATATAGTTCAATAATCCATAAGAACACAGTCTACATTTATCATGACAAAATATATATATACATACAAGTAAGAGTCCAACGCCAGGTCCTATAAGAATTACAAGTTAAGAGTAACACTCAACTAAAAGTACGCATGTTTATACAAAATTATATACATAACAAAAGTAGCTTCTAATACAATGGTCCTGGTGACGCTTGTCCCGCACAATTGCCCTTAAGCGGGTCCCTTGCCCTTATCCAAACCTGTAGGTGGAGTAAGAATAGAGTGAGCTTGACGGCTCAGTGAGTAAAACAATAGCTAAATATGCCTATCAAGTAGGTATACATGGCTAAGTTATCCGGTTGGCATGTGTGTCGCTATACTATTTTTATAGAATCTTATGATTATCCAGGAACCAAAACCAAACACAGTAATAAGGCCTTACTAGTCGACTAGGTCATCCTATAGTCGACTAATACTAACTGTAAGTCGACTAATTTGAAGCTATAGTCGACTAACTTCACTTCACACGTATCTGCTTCTTAACTAACAGCCAGGAGTTTATGTAGTCGACTACCCTTCCTGGTATAGTCGACTAACCCAAGTACTAGTCGACTTGAATTCCCCTATAGTCGACTAAAACTGTCAAAAGTTGTGTTACTCTCTGGATGTCACCTATAGTCGACTACCCTCCTTCTGTAGTCGACTAATCTACAATATTAGTCGACTAGTAATTGACTCAAGTCGACTAATTCTGCCAAAAACAGATTGCCAACTTTCTGTTTGCTCTCTGTATCTGGGATTAGTCGACTATAGTCTATATGTAGTCGACTAATCCTGCTATCCAGCAGAATATCTGCCTAAATATCACACTTTTAGTCGACTATCCCAGGGACTTAGTCGACTAACTTACCCAAAAAGTGCCTGTTAAGAAGCCATTCCAGATTTGATATTAAAGATTTATGCATGAATATAACATAGGACTTATATCATAGTGATAACCATATACATACACATAATCTCCCCTTCTACGCCTCCGGTTCAACCCGGTCCCTTCCTCCGATATATAATATATAATCTCCCCTTCTACGCCTCCGGTTCAACCCGGTCCCTTCCTCCGATATATAATATATAATCTCCCTTCTACGCCTCCGGTTCAACCCGGTCCCTTCCTCCAATGCATGATGCCATCATATCATATCAATATGCAAGACATATAACAGAATCATGGATTCATAACAACATGAGTAAATACTTGCGGAATTGAAACACATGAACCCAAAATATACATAAGGTTAAATACTTGTGTATCTCTTACACTTAATTCATTTCCTACTTATTTCTACTCATCATGTTGTTAAGATTAGCATGTTCTACTCACCCCTAAAGTTGTATGTGCTGATTTTTGCTGCTGCCTTTTACTGCTGCTGCTGCTGCTGCTACTTGCTGTTGCTGCTGCTGCTGCCTTGCTATTGCTGCTGCTGCTACTTGCTATTGCTGCTGCCCTGCTGTGCTGCTGCTGTAAAAGGAGGGAGAGGGAGAGAGGTTGTAAAGAGAGCGAGTGTTTGACCAAAAAGTGTTTAATCCTCTTCAATCCCTCTATTTATAGCCTCTAACTCTCCATAGGATTGTGCCAAGTGTCCCCTAAACATCCCATCAAGTTTACTCTTCTCCATGCCTCTCCCCCCTCTCCATGAGGTACAAGCATGGGGGGCATGGTGGTAATAAGTCAAACACATGTGGGGTATTCTTATACCTATATACATGGATGTATAAATACTCATGTATACATACTTATTTATACATACACATATAATAATCATGACTTAGCTAAGGCATCTTGCATGCATACTAATCCCATTACCCCTTATGATTAATTAGGAAAAGAAATGCTTAAATTAGGGCAAGTGTTACAATGTAGCACTGGAAGAGCATAGAGTATCTCTCGTGTGGGTCCACCCAGCTGTTGATTTTGTTTGAATGCTTTGGTTATATGTATATGTAGAAATAATTGATGTTATTGAATAGAATGGACAGTTGATTATGTACAAGTTGGTTCGAGGATACACACACACGCACACATGTGTTCTACTTCTATTTGGAGATGATTATAAAGACTGTGAAATAGATTAGCTTAATTCAGTGATTAAAAACAGAAACCGTTACACTCACCCTCAAATCCACCACCCGAGTTGGGTGGTGTTTGACTATATCTGCCACCGGTGGCCACAATAGAGGTGGCGTCGACGGGGTGGGTTTGTTTGTGAAGGAAAGAATAGAGGTGGAGAGGAGAATAGGGGAGGAGGAGAAAGAAGAGAGGGATAGGAGAATTGAGGAAGAAGAAGGAAGAGGTAGCGCCGCCAACCCCCTCTCTCTCGCTCTCTATCCGTCGCAGATCTCGGGCTAGGGATGGAGATAAGAGAGAGGGGATGGGGATCGAGGTTGGGTTGGGTATAGGGATGGGTTGGGTTCGAGATGAAGACTAGAGAGAGAGATGGGAAGCTCACCAGGCGGCGGCGGTGTGTGTGGGGGGAGGGGGTGAAAGCAGGCGAAGAAGGAGATTTAGGGGGAGAGAGCCCAAGCTGGGATTATTGGCGTAGGGGTAAATGGGTCATTTCGTATGTCCATTAATAACGTTACAGGGGGAAACTAAGAAACGGATAATTTAGAGGGGCATTTTGAGGTTATTGAAGTTTAAGGTTTTTTTTGAGAAAACCCCGAAAGTTTAATAGGGTATTTGGGAAATAAGCCCCCAAAAGAAATTTGATTATGATTGAACTGTACATGAAAAATACATATTACTTTAATTTCAATTTGACCATTTTTACTAGATAAAGTTATAGGAAGAAAGAAAATGAAAAGTGTTGATCAAAGAACAAGGAATACAATAATTTAATGCAACAACTTTCACAGACTCCCAACTGAAAAAGATGAAATGGCTTTTTACAAAATCACTCAGCTGAGATAAGGTGCAAGTCATGAAAAGACACAAACTCCGTTCCCCATCTCTTCTATCATCTTAACTAAAATGAACCTGATTTCTCTGCTGTGATGCTAAGTAGGGAGGAGGCTGAAGTATTTTGGCCGCTAAGGATAGAATGGAATCATCTTCACAATTCTTTGTCATAAAAAAGAGGGCAAGGGGACATTTGGGAAAAAGATACATTACTTCTTGTATTAATGGTTGACAGAGAAGTCCATCTTTCTTTGTTGAATACAGCAACATCAGAGGATGGATGATGCGGAGGAGGAAGATGGTGTATAAGTTTGATATTATATACTTTGAAAGAAGGGGCCAGTAGGTGGGAAGGTGGAGCCTGATTGAGGTAAAACCTGCACAAAAATACGAAATTTCAGATCTTATAATAAAAATGTGCAAGTGTTCAATTCTTCCGCTACAGCAAGTGGCTATGCGGGTCGTGATCCACAAGGAGGGTTTGCGATGGAAGCTTTACGGTTCTTTATTGAAATCGTTAAGAAGAAAAGCGAGAGTTCTTCTCTGTTTTTAAGAAGTGAAAATGAAAAAAAGAATTATGTTAAAATTAGAGAGAAAATGAGAGATGAAGAAGGTGAAAAAATCAGAAAACAATGAAGCGAATATGTACAAATGAAGTGGAGGAAAAAGAGTTGGAAGAGGTGGTGATATAATTTACACAAATGAAAGAAAGGAAAGAAGATGAAGAAATACTTACCTAGGTTGAGTGATGACCTACCTGGAAACCGTTGAATGTTCTACCTTTACTTCGGAGGCGTTCAACGCATAGATCATAAGCTCGAGCTCAGTCCCCGTGCACATTATATCGTCAAGCCTAGCAAGAACGAAGTGATGCGGATCTTGGAGGAGGAGAACGTCTTCATGAACTATCGCTGGCTCTCACGTAGCTTAGTTATACTTGCTTTGGAATTCACTTGTAAACTCAACAACAACAACCAAGGTAAAGTAGAAGAGGAAGACGAAACAAAAGAAAATACGAACATAAAAAGAACTTTTACCTTTATTAATTGCAGAGACAATGGAAGAAAGGAGGAGGGTACATCGTCGGTGTCACTCTCAACATCAGCCTCTCTCTCTCTTACTTACATGAATCTTCTTCTACCCTAAGTTACATACAAATTACATAAAAAGAAAAGAAAAACCTAAACTATAAAGAATGAAAACTAGGCTAAATCCTAATCTCTACCTGCCTTCTCCCTGCTCAGCTAAAACCAGTATCTATAGGCAAAAAACCTAAAGGAGAAGATCCCAGGAAGATTGGGGGAATCTCCTGATCTGATGTATTTCCCGTATCTTCTTCTGATTTCTTGTTTTTTTCTTCAAAAGTTGACAAAATAGCCTTTGATTGTGCTTGATTCGGGGAGGATTCTTCTCAACCTTCCTTATATGCCAAGATTTTGCCTTGATTTAGGGAGGATTCTTCTCAACCTTCCTTATATACCAAGATTTTGCCCACAGGGAGGATTCTTCTCAACCTTCCTTATATGCCAAGATTTTGCCCTGATTTGTTCATCTTGATTCAAGGAGGATTCTTCTAAACCTTCCTTATATGCCAAGATTTTGCCCTGATTTCTTCATTCAAATTTATTCTGAATTAATCAGAATTTGGTAGGCTTTTGGGCTTGTTTCTCTTCATCTCCTTAAGGAATGGGCCTGCAAATAAATTAAACATTTAATTAGGACAAAGCAGATTTTATTCTATAATAAGTATGGAAATATGATAATAAATGTGCAACATTAGTGACCAATCAGAGCCATATAGAATGTAATAGTAGTTAGTCATGTGAATTTGGAATCTATGTATAGCCGGTATCATAAGTAATGATACATGTTACTTGTATGTATATCTTATAGTATGCGGTATCCTTAACATTTGTATTATACGGGTGTAGCTAAGAGAATGAAGTCATAGAACTAGTTATGTGAGGTACATACATGTTTACTATTAGTTACATTATGCATTGTATGTACTCACTAGGTAAGTTTTTGCATGGCAATCTAAGACAAGTCACTAAGGCAAAACATGTAAACATAAGTATGTACAGGCTTCTTCATTAAATACACCTATAGGATTCCTTCTACACTTACACTTACGCACATATGCATATGTTCATTTCATAATTACCTAAACTGATAGTTTACTCACTGAGCTATTAAGCTCACCCTTTTCTTTTAACATCATTGTTTCAGGACAGGACAAGGGTAAGAGGTCAGCGTAATGTAAAAGGATAACCGTATTAAGGGGAGTTATATTAGTGGCATCCTAACTTTCCTTCACTAGCTGCTTACCTTCTTTTTTGTAGTTCTATATATATATATATATATATATATATATATATATATATATATATATATATATATATATATATATATATATATATATATATCCATTTTGGGGTACCTTGTACATATGTAAAGGAAATATTATGTAATTATGTAATGAATTTGTATAAGGTGTGAATGCTAAGGGACGGAAACTCATGCGGTATATTATGCATCTTTTATGTATTTCAAGGAGGAATGTAAGCCTGTTTTGAAGGGTCTTCAAAAACTATCATGTTAGCGGTGTAAGTTTGATTGTTAAACACTATAGATGATGATGATGTTATGTTTTCACATAGATTCTATATGCTTGATCAAATTTCTAGTTTTATGAGAGTGTGTGTGTGTGTGTGTGTGTGTGTGTGTGAAACATTGGATTATGTGCCTATGTCATATATACTGATATGGATGATGGAGAGCCTCGAAGGTCTTGCATTATACTTGTAATGTGTAAAAAGTGGAGAAATTTCAAGAGAAATGCTGCCGAAATTTTAAGTGATTGCTTGATGGATGCTATAAGTATCTTGACTTGGATGATTAATGGTTGATGGATGTATTATAAGCTGGGACCGTTACGGGCGGTCGACCGACCCTCTGTTTTTAATAGTATTGTGTCCATGTCTTTCTTTGTACGTCATTGAACTTCGTAACTTTGGACTATCTTCTCCAATGAGTTAAAAATCTCTAATAACAAGATTTTAAACTCTCTTCCCATGAATAGAAGAATATAATGAAACCAATAAATAGTTAAAAAGTCACTTTGAAAACACGATGAATCCAAACACTTCAAGTGGTAAAGATGGTTCTATTATTCGATTTAAATATCACTGATAGCAGTAATTGCCCGGCGAACAACCACTATCTTCATCACAAACATTCATAGTTTAACATACAATCACTAGCAACATTACTTGATAAATATCTTATTTACATGAGCTACAAACAGATGATAAATCTCCTATGGAAGAAAAATCAGCCTCCTTTGCTCTCCTCCACCACTAAGCCATTTCTCGAAATCTAGCAATTGCCTTCTATAGCTATCCCCAGCCTGTGCCGCCAAGATTAGATTTACCACCTTCCGCTCCAAAAACTATTGTTGCTATGATCGACAACATTTGCCTAGACTATCTCTTTGATGCCGCCACCATCCTCTTGGAGCCCCCATGTAGCGTTCAACATAGGAACCATAAAACATTCAAAAACACCTAAACCATTGTTAGAAAGAGGAATCCAGTTCAGCTGACCAGATAATCTACTCTAATTGGAGATTTCAGTCATAACTGACAACCAGAATGGTTAAGTTTTGACTTTTTCAAAAGAAATGCTTCTAAACTTAAAGAGTAAACTACCACTTGTACGACTCTCAGGTGGGGCAATAGTCCAAGACTTTGAAATCACAGTCAGAAAATTTTTCAACAACAACAACTAAGCCATCTGTCCCAAGTATTTAAGGTAGGCTACATGAACCAAAAGAGAATAACGCTGGATGACGCACATGGATTAGCTTTCTCCTCTTATTCCTATCGAGCAATATGCCTTCATTAAGATCTTTAGCCTCTATATCTTGTCGTATCACCTCCACCCATATTTTCTTCAGTCTCCGCCACGCTCTTTTAACTTGCCCTAATTTTATACTCGCCGGACTGACGCATCTGTGGGTTTACGTTGCACATGAGCAAACTATCGTAGGCGGTTTTCTCTCATCTTCTCTTCTATAGAGGCTACACCTATCTTAGTACGAATATACTCATTTCTCACCTTATCTCTCCTCGTGTTACTACACATCCAACGAAGTATGCACATCTCTGTTACACTTATCTTCTGAGTATGATATCTCTTTATAGCCTAACATTTTCTGTGTCATATAACAAAACTGGTCTAATAGCACTCCAATAAAATTTTCCCTTCAGTTACAACGGAATATTACAGTCGCATAAAACTCCTGTTGCGCTCCTCCATTTCAATCAACTGGCTTGTATCCTATGGTTGACATCACTATTGATCTCTACATTCATTTGGATAATAGAATCCAAGTACTTAAAATGACAGCTCACCAGTCTTCCTTATCCGTCTAGTGTCACAATACGATAATCTCAGATTTTCTATTTACTGAATTTGCACTCCATATAATCTGTTTTGGCTCTACTTAATCTAAATCCTCGAGATTCTAGAGTCTGCCTCTATAACTCCAATTTGGCATTTACTCCAGCTCTCGTCTCATCGACTAGGACAATATCATCAGCAAATAGCATATATCACAGTATCTCATTCTGAGTAGCTCTAGTAAGCTCATCTATTACTATGACAAATTAGAATGGACTCAATGTATATCCTTTATGCAATCCATTGTGATAGAAATATTATTTGATATGCCTCCACAAGTTATGATATTTGCCACTACTTCATCGTACATGTCCTTGATTATATCAATATATTTGATGGGAACTCCCTTCTTCATTAATTTCCACCATAATACCTCTCTTAGCGCCTTATCTTTAGCTTTTTCTAAATCAATAAAGACCATATGTAAATTTCTCCTTTTTTCTCTAAATCGCTCTCTAAGTTGACGAAGCAAATGAATGGCCTCTGTCCTCGATCACCCCGGCATGAACCAAAACTAGTTCTCTGATATTTCAACATTCTGCCTTAACATGTGTTCAATTATCTTTTCTCAAAACTTCATGATGTGACACATAAGTTTTATTTCACGATAGTTTGAACAACTCTAGATATCACTCTTGTTCTTATAGAGAGGTACTAGGGTACTCTTCCTCCACTCATTTGACACTTTTTTAGTTAGCCGGAGTTTTTTTAAAGAAGTTCATCAGTCATCTCACGTCCATCTCTCCTAAGCATCTCCATACCTCAATAGGAATTCCATCCGGGCTAACAACTTTTCTTGACCTCATCCTCTTGGAGGCTTCTTTAACTTCATATTCGTTAATTCTGCGCATATAATTATGGTTCATATCCTGACATTAGATGGTAAGGTCCCCCAAATCTTGAGTAGAATTACCATTGAATAATCTGTCAAAATACTCTCTCCATCTTTCTTTAATTTTTTCATCTCAAACTAAAATTTTTTAATCCTCATCTTTGACATACCTCACAGTACATAAGTTTCTAGTCTTTTCTCCCTTATTCGAGCAATTCTATATATATATCCTTTTTAGCCTTTTTTGTGTTCAACTTCTCATACACTTCTTTTTACACTTTAATTCTTACATTCTGAACAGCTTGCTTAGTCCCTTTTTTAGCTAGCTGATACCTCTCAAAACTCACTCCATCAGAATTTTTCTTTAAATCTCTTTAAGGGTCGCGTTTGATCTTAATGACAGGCTTTACCTCTTCATTCCACAATGATGTATCCTTAATGGTGGAGCACTATCTTGTGACTCACCAAGTACATTTTTAACTACTCTTTTAATGCAGCTAACCATTGCATTTCATGTTGTATTGAGATCATCTTGCGCTTTTCAATCTGCTGCATATACCACTTGATTTACAAAGACTCATTGGTTACCTTTTTTAGCCGCTATCACTTAATTTTAAGATCTAACTTACATTTAATCTTTCTAAATCTCCTTCTAATCTGAACATTTAAAACTAAGAGTTTATATTGGGTTATTACACTCTCACCTGATACTACCTTACAATCGATGTAACTACCTCTATCTATTCTCCTAATTAAAATGAAATCTATTTGGCTCGCACTTGATCAACTACTAAAAATGATCAAGTGTATTCGCTAAGATCAAATCATACGACAAACAAAATCTAGAATTGAGTTACCTAGTACAGTTCTTTTGCCAAAACCAAATCCTACATGTACACTATCAAACCCATAACGATTAGTTACTATATGCCCATTGAGGTCAACGCCTATGAAAAGCTTTTCTCTAATGAGTATCTCTTACACTTTCTCATCTAAATCCTCCCAAAATTGACGCTTATTAGACTCATCAAGTCCTACTTTCAGTGCATAGACACTAATAACATTAAAAAATTTCCTACCTAAAATAGATTTAACTAGTAAAATCTTATCACCTTTCCTCCTAACTTCTACTACATCCTCAAAAAATTGTTTATTTACGATCACACCCACCCTATTACGATTTCTATCTCTTTCAGTATACCAAAGTTTATAACCCTAAGGCTCTATAATTCTAACTTTTTCACCTACCCACTTAGTTTTCTGCACGCACAAAATACTAACTTCCTTCTAACCATAACATCAAATAACTCTGCTAATTTACCTGTAAGAGAACCTATGTTCCACGATACTAATCTAATCTTATATTCATGAGCTAACTTTTTTACCTCTACCCACTCATAAAAGTGTTAGAACTCTTACTCATTTGACACCACATCCGAACGTCGATGTGACGCGTCACTTCTAAACGACGACCTAGCAATCGTTGCCTACTTTTTACTATAGCGAAGTTTCGATGTAGCGCGTCGCTCAGTACGGAATGCCCCAACAAAATTTAGCTTTTGGTTCATATTTATAGTATGTGACAATGTTTTACGTTAGCTGTCATAGGCCTATCACAACCCTCCTCCTTTATCCTAACTTGGTACAGGCAATGAACGGTATACTGACGGAGTTAGTTAGAAAATTTTTCTTAAGTAAAAAAATGCACTTCATTTTTTGAAAAGAAAGTGGCCTTACGACATTCTATTTGAAAAGAAATTTCAACGGATGGCAGGGCAGTAATAAAATCACCGAAAATATGTAACATCCCAAGTCAAATTATACAATGAGGAGAAAGATGGATAAAGACGGCTTTAGAAACGAGGACTGTGCCAAGAGGAACGCAAACAGTTATCAAAAGAGAGATGGCTGAAACCGAAGGATGTGCATCAAGGCTCTGCTTTATGTAAACATAAATGTAACAAGCAAAAGGGAGATGGAAAATACCAGTCCTTTCTGCTAGCCCATACTCCGCAGCATTCAGTTACCAACATTGCTTTCATCGATAGCCAGGTCGGCAGTAATCACCGGTCATTGCTCAGGGTATCACCGGTTGCATGTCCTCCCCCAACGCCGGGGAAGACATCACTCCAAGTCTGCTGAAGAGCCCTTTCTATATTTATTTTCTTTGAGAACAAAAGGCGTAGCCCCGTCTTGAACTTGCGACCTCTCATTTCTCAACCCAATCTCTTAATCTGTTAACCCGGCCTTAGTAGCTGAGAGCCCTTTTTAACTGGATATTCACAATCTTGACAAACAATAGTGTTTCTGAACTCTATTTTTCAGGGGAAAGAAAGAACCAGCCATTGTATCTTGACAAACAATATTTTTCCGGGGAATCTGTGAGCTTCTAAGGTTGGCATGTGGGGGCATTCCTACCTTGCAACAAAAGGCCCATGGTGCACTTTGCCTATGATTAAACTTCGGAGGGAAGGGAGGAAAAAAGAAAAAAAAGAAAGGAAAAAAAACACGAGAAAGAAGTAGTATGATCAATCCAAAAATACGATGGAGAGAATCATGCAGGTTACTTTTATCATTTAAGATATGGATGCTCCTCAAGTGACTTCAACATGAAAACAGGAGTGTGAAAGATGGAAATCAATCATGCTTACTTTGGTTCCCCAACGTCCAGATGTCATCCCTAACAGAAGATGATGATGATGAACCATACAGACTTTTTCTCTCGGCTGCACGGTCCCTATTGTTGGGATTTGGGTCGAACAAATAGTCCCACATCGGTTAGACATGAAGATGGTCTTGGGTATATAAGAATTTGAGCAACTCCACCTAAAAGGCTGCCCCAAGTCCTTCACCTATATGTTGTTGTTTGAGGAGTTTGCTAAAAGATATTATCCATCTTCTTTTTGTTAGCTAAAAGGCTGCTTTCTTACACGAGTTTAATCTCTTTTTACTTCTTTTCTTTATCCTCTGCAGCTGCTGCCGCTGCTGCCTGAACAGCTAGCATCTGGTAAGTGTCCTCCTCATTTGATTCTGTCATCGTTGCTGGGGGGCAGAAATCACAACATTCTTGCTACCTGCACCATCTCTGATGTTTTTAATGTTTTAGTAGTTGATTCCCAGGGTGCCCTATTATATTGCTCGGGTCTGTGCATGGCGCATATTGCTGATTCGGATGATCATAGGCATACCAGATTCCGCTGTTGCCATCATGGTAAAGACCTGCAATGTACCAAAATGTAAGTATGAAAGTCCACATTCTCACTTGCATGTAGTAAATGGAATATTCAAAAAACTTACTAATGTGCTATTGACTCCATAACCCTCTCCAAAGTTGTGCCCATCAGCCACAAGCATTACTGAGTGCACACTTCCAAAATCAACTTCAACTCCTTTGGTTAGGGTTAAATAATTCAAATTAAAATAAAACAAAATTAATTAAGAGAAGCAGAACTTGGCTGAGATTAGGCTCAAAAACCACAGGCCTATTGAAGACTTCAGTTGGGTTCTAGTCAAACTAAATTCCTTTGGAGCCTCAGACCGGGGAAAATAATATCAAAACCAACATTCGTTAAGAAGATATCAGAGCATGCGCATGTGCAAGTGAGGTTGCATGTCCGAACAGATGGATATATGTATTACATTGTATGTGGAATGATGTTAGCCTCATGTCTAATTATCTTATTCAATCAAATGACTATGTTGTTGAGATCGAACGGATCTAAAGGAACCTATAAGGAATAAAAACAAAAGACAAATAGAAAGATGCAGAAAGTAAAGAACATACAAATTTATGGAGATTCGACAACTTGCCTACATCCTCCTAAACCACACGATTCACTATATTTTAAAAGAAGAAATTTACAATATTTTCTCTCTCTGAAAATATACGGCACACAGAAATCTCAAACCCTAAGAAAATACAAAGCGTTGTATGTTGTATTTATAGTCCCGGTTTGCTGAAGGTTGTCTCCATTCCCAACATTTATTAGACTTCAACTTTAGAAATAATGCCATACTGAGCCATCTCAATATACAGGTCATAATGGCTTAAGCCTGCCCCAGCCATTCCAAACCTGCAGTCATGGGCGGAACCAGGGAAAATTTCTAGGGTGGGCTGCATTTTTTTATGACATATACTTATGAATTATATGAATTTATCAAAAGAATAAAATAGTATTCTTCACTAAATCAGGAGTGGAACGAGGAATAAATTTGATAAAAAAGCCAAAATAGAACGGTGTCTAACACAATATATGAAAAAGAACAAAAATAAAAATGAGTTTAAGCCTATATATATAAAAAATGGGCCGGGCTGTAGCCCGGCCCAGCCCACTACTGGGTCCGCCCATGCCTGCAGTTGTATCCAGGATTCTAGATTCTAGGTATTGACTGACTTCAACTCAATCGAAAGATCAAAAGATTGTAGTGGGAGAATTTAAAAAGTTCCATCGCTTTGCGGAGCATGTTTTTTATAGTAGTTTTTGTCTTTTAGTTCTTTTCTTTTGTATTGTGTAAAATCTAAGACTTGGTGTATGTAATGTTAAAGCTCAATTCTCTACATTGGCAGTATTTGACATTTATTTTTCAAGCAAAACTTAATACCTCAAAAGTTTAATCCCACCCCCAGGCACCCCGCTTTCTTAGCCTAGGAGAGTTATAGACAGTTGCTTCTCGATTATGATCACTTCGAACTGCATAATCAATGACCTAAGCTTTACCATCCCACAGCACCAGCTTGCCTCCAAAGTAGTATGACAAGTCCTTCATTTCCCAGTAGTTGCCTTGTCAGGAATTTGGCACAAAGAGGGTCAATATAAGACTGACAAGCCACTGGAAAATCTGAAGGAAAAAAAAACCATTAGGTGGGAATTTCTTAATTTAGAGTTGAGATCTATTATCCATATTTTATTGTCAACCTTGGTTTCAACAATTATTGGGTGTTAAGGGGTAAATGTTATAATGATGATGATTTCTGAAATAATACAAGACTCAAAAGGAAAGGCAGAAACACCTGCATGTGAAGCAAACGTTGCTGCCTCAGTTGCAGCTGCAGCAAGACTGCTAGATTGTGGGGGCACCAGCACCAGAACCATGAACACTTTTTGCAGAAGCTGCAAGAATGATCTGACCATTCTTCTCCAGAGTTGTCCCATTTGTTGCTTCTAAATCTTTTGCAGCATCCTCCGCCTCAGTGAACCGATAAATACTGCAGAGGCCAAATATAGAAAAGTGAAAATGTGAAAATAATAAGTAATCTGAAAGAGCAGAGACAGAATGGGCACGAACGGATAACATCATACCAATTGCCATTTCCATTTCATCTTTTCCCTGCAAAATATTTCAATTTCAACATCTCCCCCTGCTTCTTTTCTCCACAAAAATTACATTGAATTCATCAGAACACCGACACCTAAGATACAAAATGCCAAATGCCATTGCTTTAGGCCCAAAAAACCCACATCGATGAAGAGCTAAACAAACATAACACGCCAAGAAAGCTCGCAATATTTCGCACTCCAAGAACTGAGGTAGTTTCCTGCGGAGGTCTATTCCTGCCTGAATGACTGACAAAATCACAGGTTTCAAACGAACTAACATCAATTAATCAATTAAGCAATGAAAGAAAGATTGTGAAAATACTGTAAAAGTGAAAACAATGGAGATCCATTCACAGTCCAGTATCAAGTGAAGATTTGTGACTAACACAGAAAGTCACCATTAGAGCATAGAAATGCTTAGAAAAAAAATATATATACACGAACAGAGTTCAGAAGAAGTGTTTTTTAGGTGTCATTGGTACTCCGACCCATATGAAACGGTGACAGCACAAACAAGGAGGCAGGAAATGATAAACTCTTCATTATGAAAAACAATATGCATCCAAATACAATGTAATATACAGAAACATAATCTACACAACCGTTCTATATCCATATAAATACAGTATAAGAATAAAGCTATTCTCTTCAATGAACGCATTGAAGAATGCCTAATCCTATATCTTTACTCACATAAATAGATTACAAGCCCTAGTAAGTAAACATTCAAGCTAATGCGTGGAAACTAACATATATATCTGTATCTAAATCTCTCCAGCCAATCCATTGTTTGGCGGCCGCTGGTCATCAAACAACGGGAAGAGGTCAACTGTAACACTACCAAGTTTCTCAAAATTCATTCGCGATTTAGCAACCCGACATTGCCTTGGTGCATTTGGGACCTCTCTGCTGTCTTCTAAATCACCGTCGAGTCCCAAATCCTCATCTTTTCTGGAGGCACGCTTAGGTCGTGGAGTACTGTAAGCAAAATGTAGCTCCTTTGCAATCAAAGTCTGTAGCACATAAATATTAAAATGTAAGAGAAATGCAAATGAAGGGACCCAGCTTACGAATCTCCTAAAAGTGCACTGTTTGAGATCAAACAAGTTGCCTTGTACAAGGGAAAATACCGCTTCATTGACGGATTTGGACACTAGAATGAGTTGCTTGAGGTCCTCATGTGTCACCTTGCATAATATTCTAACCTACAAAGCCAAAACACAAGCTAAGTTTAGTAACCTGAAATCAGTTAGAAAATGTGATACGAGGATTGGATTGAAGAAAGCGTGATTACCAATAGATCCTGGGGCAACAATTCGATGCGATTCAATACGTCACATTGAGCCCTTCGATCACGCCGCTTTCGCGATGGAGTACTAAATGAAGAAGGCATATTGGCATTCTTTTCCATTCGATTCAGAACAAGAATCCTTTTTCTTCCCAGAATGCATGTGCTGTGCACAATCTCCATGTGTTGAAGCTCCTTCAATGCCATTTGTTATTGAGAATATTCGAGATCTTGCAAAGTATCGAATTTTATAAGAAAACCTCAGTTTTCTCTGCAAACACACAAAAGAACAAGAATTTTTTTTAGCTATTATATCAGTTCAGGAACCGAGAAAAAGTCGCAAATGCTCAAACTTTAAATTTTTACCTACATAAAAATCTTGTACAATGTAAGAGAAAATCCCAAGCTACAAAATTCATCTCAAAGAACAATTAAAAAAAAAAGTTTTCAAATCTCACCAATAACCCCAAATTTATCAGCGAATCCAAAATTAGCAAAACTAGCAGCAACTCAAAATTCTCAACTCAAACAACTACAAACAGGGGCCAATCCATGGAAACAATAAGTTTCCTCAATTAGAATCTGAAGACCATCAGCAAGTTTGCTCAACTCTCGTTTCTCAATAACCTCGATAAATCAAGCAATCTTTTTGACTCATCATCAACAAGACAACAGCTAACCCATTTGAGAAAGATCAGTTAACATACCTTATGAGCTTACTTCGATGATGTTAACCCCCTGAGCAAAGAAGAAGAAAGTGGTTTCAGTTCTGGTCCAATCTCAGCCAACCGACCACTTTCTATATTTAAAGGGTCAAAAAGTTAAGAGAATAACAAATAATAAATAAAAGATAAATATAAATAATAAATTAAATAATAAAATGCCTAGGTCTGGAAAGTCCTAGAATGCCACTCAAACTTCCACATAAAACTCTCACTTTCCATAGATTTTGCAAATTTTAATCTCCCGGTTTAAAATTTGAATTTAAAAAATTATATCAAATTTTAACCACTTTAATATTTTGATTCCCTCTAACAGATATTTGAATTTAAACGAAAACTAAAACTATGGGGTCCATTTTGGGAAGATCCTAGAATGCCCCTGAAAGTTGGCATACCAAAATATCTAGGTGGCGGATCATGTCGAATTTTCGGGTTTCCCGCTTCTGGTCCCCGACACCGCGTCGCCAGCTCAGCTACCCGCTGGCGCCCGCCTCAATTGAAACCACGAGTCAATCGAGTCCGCGCGTGTCCGGGGACACGTGTCGGCCCCTCGGCAGGGAGCCGTTGGGAAGAGGGGGACACGTGGCGGTGCCGGGGTAGTTGTCTGAACGTAGATACGGGTCGTGCTAACGTGACCGACTTTGTCGGCGGGTCGGCGATGTCGGCTGCCCAAGAAGCACGGAGCTCCTCGCACGTGCGAGATTGCGGTGTTAAAAGAATAATATATGATTTTTTAGCATGCAATGAACTTGCTTCATGCATCATGCGTTAGTACTTGATAGCAACAAATGGATCATGTGTTTAATTATTCTTAAGATATGCATGTCTGATATCATAATTGTGAAAGAGTTAAAGAATAATATAGATCTTTGTGGGTAAGGATTGGCGGGTGTCAAATAGGTCGGGCCGGCAGGTGTTTGTTTTTTGGCCCAGGCAGGCCCATTAGACGATTCGGTTAAGCTTGAGCTCTGAGCTGTAGACACACGGTGCAACCTTAGCCCCTGGGCCCAACCCGAGGTGCGCAACCATTGTGACCTATTTTCGATAGCAGGATTTGAACATGAGACGCTCCACAACTCATTCTCACCATTTTAACCTTAGTTAAATAAAGAGTTATGTGTTCAAACTAGAAAAATAACGCAAGTTAATGAGAGAACTAAGACATGTATATTGAGTTTCAGGTGTGTTGGATTTCAGAATTTGGTTCTTCAATTCAGATGGGTC
The DNA here is from genome assembly GCA_038442645.1 of Agave tequilana. Taxonomy (NCBI): domain Eukaryota; kingdom Viridiplantae; phylum Streptophyta; class Magnoliopsida; order Asparagales; family Asparagaceae; genus Agave; species Agave tequilana. The sequence continues at coordinate 42,065 of JAVJIF010009835.1, forward strand.
GATTGAACTTTTTACTTAAATGAGGTTTATGTTTTTGCCCACAAGATAGTAATTTTGTAGGATACAAAGTTGATAGTCAATTTATTGCCCAAAATTCTGTGTCATATAACAAAGTTGGCATAATAGCAATCCGATAAAACTTTCCTTTCAGTCATAACGGAATGTTTCGATCACATAAAACTCCTATTGCGCTCTTCCATTTCAACCACCCGGTTGAATCTTATGATTGACATCACTATTGATCTCCCCATCCTTTTGGATAATAAAACTCAAGTACTTAAGATGACTGCTTATCGATATTTCTTGACCATCTAGTGTCACAATACTATAATCTCGGATTCCTTTTTACTGAATTTACACTCCATATACTTTTTTTTGGTCCTACTTAATCTAAAACCTCGAGAGTCTAGAGTTTGCCTCCATAACTTCAATTTTGTATTTCCTCCAACTCTTATTTCATCGACTAGGACAATATCATCAACAAATAACATACACCACGGTATCTCATCCTGAATAGTTCTAGTAAGCTCATCCCTCACTATGGCAAATAAAAATGGACTCAATGCAGATCCTTAGTGCAATCCAATTGTGATAGAAAAATCACTTGTTACGCTTTCACAAGTTCTGATATTTGTCATTACTCCATCGTACATGTCCCTGATTAAGTCAATATATTTAATATGGACTTCTTTTTTCATCAATGTCCACTATAATACCTCTCTTGACACTTTATCATGTGCTTTTCTAAATCAACTGATGGGGGGAAAATGGGAAACTAAAATTGTTTGACTGCTTGAAAAGGTTTTTTCCCCCTGCTTGTTTGATTTTACTAATTGAAAAAGATTGTAGCTTGTAATTCAGAAAGAGGAGCTCCTTCTGAAGATCCTCACTCTGAAGTTTTGATCCTACAAATTGACGGTTAGCTTACTCTTTCCTCCTCTGAATCAATTTCATATCTTGTTATTTTCCTTTTATTTCGAAAGTTATGTGATGGTCTATTGGTGAAGGTGGTTGGTGTTGGTGAAACCCATGCTTTCAAAGTGTTTGATTTATTGCCTCTGAAGCTTGATCCTTCTTTTCTGACTAAGAGCAACACCATGAAGTGAATTATTTCAAGCCCTTGTCTCTGCACACTCTGTTAATGTCTCAAGTAAACCATCAATTAGTTCTTAGATTATTACACACTGTACATTCTAGTGATAATGCTGTCACAGGATGCACAATCGTGATGTTCCAAATCATGTGATCTTTGGTTTGATGATAGAACCCTAAATACCCTTAACTTTAGTATAAGAAAAAAGACCATCGACCTTTGCCAGTCAAACTCTTGTAGAAAGATGCTAAATCCAAGCAAGGCCCAACTTTTGTACATAAAGCTCATATTTTAAGTCATCAACTTTAGTTGATATAAAGGAAAATAATTCAGCACACTGGTCCAGGTAAAACTTCAAGCTCATAAACAAAACTACTTTTGATTCACAATCTGAGAATGTAGTCAGCCCAGCTCAGGTAGCAACTTAGAATCAGCTCACCTATTTGTTCTCTTTCTTAACATTTCTCTTTCTTCTCAAAATTTTCGGCTCAACTTTGCATGGAGTAGAGAGATCAAATCAGCAAGCTACCTGATGACATCCTCCAGCGGATCCTCTCCCTACTTCCAGTTAAAGATAAGATCCGAACATCAGTTCTATCGAAAAGGTGGCTCCATCTCTGGCCTTCTGACCGCATGCTCTACTTCGGCCATTGCATCGTTGACTTGTTTAATGATGATGATGCTGTTGCTACTGCACTCGATCGATGCCTCCATTTTTCTAATGCCAACCTACAAATCATGCATGTTAGCTGGAACATTGACTGTTTAGATAGGTCTCACCCGTCTTGATAGATGGATTCATGGAGCTGATGAAAGATTTCTCTCTGTGCTCGAGCTCCGCTTTAGTAACTTCTACGATAGTTTTGATGAAGAATTGCTGATTTCTCTCTTCCGTTGCCAATGGTTGTCAGAGTTCTTGTGGTTTTTAAGCTTCATGGTGTTTTCAGGAATATTATTCTGGCAATGAACTGATAAAAGGAGGATTGTTTCCACCACCCCACGTGAACCTCTCATATGAAATGTTTCACATCAAGACTATCACCATAACGGAGTTTAAGGGTCACTACCATGAAATTCAGGTGGCAAACTTTGTATTATGGAAAGCAGTGTCACTAGAATCACTAATTCTGAACCTGTAGAAGGCCTGTAAATAAGCGAGAAGCTTCACGAGGATCTACTGCAGATTCCAAGGGCGTCTCAGGCCACGGAGGTTAAATTTTCTCAAGCCCTTGGGGAGGAGGATCTCTGCCCTAGACTATGTGCGGACTCTGGTAATCTTTCAAGAACTCCAGTTAGACTCTGACTTGCACTTTTACATTCTGTTACCTTCTTTTCTGTTGCGTGTCTTAAGTTAAATCTAGATTTGAAAATATTAAATTCTGACAGCATTAGGAGAAACTAGAAAGATTGTAAAAGAGGTGGTGAGTTTGTTTGCAGACAAGTATGTAATTTGTGTTTTTGTTTCCAGCTGTAATTCATATTGTTTCTAGGAAGTTAATGGAGCTTTATATTTGGAGGAATGGATACTCTCTTATTAATTTTTCGTGCCATTATAGGTTTTGTAATCCTGGGATCACTTTCTGGTAAGATAAACGAAACAATGAAAACTACTGATTTGAATATTCTAAGAAGGCGATGCAAATATTTATAAGCTTAGTCATTAACCTTTGTTACTCTCGATACTGGGAGAAGTTTCAGTGATTCAGCTGTTCTACTGTACTAATTGGAAAAAATTGTTTTTTGTAATTCAGAATGATGATCTATTGTAAGGATTATATGTAAGGATAGATCAAACACTTAGTTGGTAATGATCTATTGTAAGGATTATATGTAAAACCTGTTGATTTTGAAGGATGGTGGTTGGTGTTGGTAAAATCATGCTTTCAAAGTATTTGATCTATTGCATCTGAATCTTATCTTTTTTGAACAATCTTTGTTGGTTGTCTTATTTTTTAGCATCATATCTGATTGGAAAGCAGTTCAATGATGAAATTTTTTTCATCCCATGTCATTGCATAGTCTGTTAAGTGTTAATAATATTTCAACTTAATCATCACTTGTCCTTGTATATCATACAAGTATGATGGGGCTTAACATCATTAGCCATTATGTACTCTGCAGATAATGCTGTTACAAAGATGCATAATCAAAGATATTTCAAATCATGTGATCTATGATTTTAGGATCAAACTCTGAAGCACCTTAATTGTATTATAATAAGACATGCCGGTAGATTTTTCTGACAGAAAATGATGCTTAGAACTCCAAATAAGAAAGGTCTTATGTTTGATTATAGTAATAACATTATTACAGGCATTACACATACAACAAATAAAGTTGTTATAAGACTTGTGTCATTCCGGAAGGATTCGAGGCCGAATCCTTCCCACTCAAATTCCAACATTCGACATTCGAATACAAGATCTACTCCGTTGAAGTTGATTTATATTATTTCAAGTATATATAAATCTAAAATCAAGTATTTTGAATACTTTTTTCCCATGCATCAAGTAGGGAAAAAACAGACGGCCAAAATAGTGAGATGGTTAGTTTAATGGTGTAGAACATTTGAAACCTAACAAAAATTGGTTCGTAGGGTTTTTAAATATTTAGATCATAATTGGTTTGATCGAGAATTTATATGTCTAAAGATATAGATCTAACCAACTCACTACTTTCGGCCATCCATTTTGCGCCGCTTGATGGATGGGTAAAAAGCATTCAAAACACTTGATTTTTTATTTATAGATACTTGAAATAATATATATCAACTTCAACGGAGTGAATCTTGTATTCGAATGTTAGAGGATTGAATTTGAGTAGGAAGGATTCAGGATCAAATCTTTTTGCAAGGACACAAGTCTAGCTCTCTCTCTCTATATACACACACACACGTTAGGATTATGACGTGAATACGTCGTGAAGATTGATTAATGTCGGATTTGGCAGTTTCCTTTTCTAGATCTATTTTGAGTCCGAGTTGGATTCAAGTTTCCTTTATTCTGATTGAAGGTGTTTTTAGTCCGAGTTGGATCTAAGTTTCCTTTATTCTAATTGAAGGGGTTTATTTAGGACTAAGAGCTCTATGGTCTATAAATAACCCCATAGGGGTGGCCTTCAATGTATTCTATGAGAATCCTATGAATTTGTAATTCCTAAGGATTTAATTCATCTATGTGAGAAATTCATATTGTGCGTGGATGCGAGCACATGGAGTATGGTGGCTATTTTCGGACTTGGACATATTCAAGTCAAGAGAAAAATTGTTAGGATTATGACGTGAATACGTCGTGAAGATTGATTAATGTCGGATTTGACAGTTTTCTTTTCTGGATCTGTTTTGAGTCGGAGTTGGATTCAAGTTTTCTTTATTCTAATTGAAGATGTTTTGAGTCCGAGTTAGATTCAAGTTTTTCTTGTTCTCATTGAAGGAGTTTGTTTAGGACTAGAAGAGCTCTATGGTATATAAATAACCCCTTAGGAGTGACCTTCAATGTATTCCAAGAGAATCCCATGGATTTGTAATTCCTAAGGGTGTAATTCATCTAGCTGAGAAATTCGTAAGAGAAACTTAGCCACAAGGGTTCGCTGTTCTTGGCGGCATAAAGAACTTGTAACTTCTCTACGTGAGGTGTAGGTAATTCTTATTGTACTTCCCCAAAATTTTAATAAAGTTTCTCCCCCTTCTCCCGTGGACGTACACACGATCTGTTTGATCGGTGGAACTACGTTATATTGTGTGTTGGCTTTCTATCTATTTTGAAATATTTTCTTCTTCTCTTCTTCAAGTTGCTTTAGTAGATCCTGTGGTTAGTTTTCGCTGCGCCGCCCCAGTCGATCTGGTCGTGGGGGCGCCCTCGAAATCACAACAATTGGTATCAGAGCATACAAATTGTTTCCCGACAATATATATATATATATATATATATATATATATATATATATATATATATATATATATATATATATATATATATATATATATATATATATATATATATATATATAAACGTAATATGTGGTGAATAGCAATGAAATCCCTGAATTATTTTGCAGAGGTATCTTTCCTTTGTCTACAAGAAGTCTAATCTGATTAAAATTTCAAGTGTGTGTATGAGTGTGTCTATGTGTGTGTGTGTGTATTAACTCCCAAATACATAATATTATCAAAAAAGAAAAAAAAAGAAACATATATAAATCCCTATATTTACTCCGTATAGGAGGACTCTTTGTTATTTTAGAAAGGTTTAAGGTTTGCTTCCTTTCTCTCCCCTTTTAACAAGAAGAGATTTCTCATCTTCAACTTCTTCTTTCTTCAAACAAAACACAAATATGTGTGGCTGTTTCTCTTTTGTTTCCTTTATAAAAGCGCTTCCCCTCAGATCTTCTGGTTGTTTCTCTTTTACTTCCTTTAGAAAAGTGCTTGGTATCAATAAAGTCGAAGAAGATCAAATCAATGAAGATGAAGAACATCAAGATCAAGTGCCTTTTGACTCAAAGATCAGTGAAAATGAAGATAGAATAAGTGAATTGCCAGATGAGGCTCTATGTCACATCTTATCTTTCGTTACCACTAAATCTGCGGTCAAGACCTCCATCTTGTCAAAGAGATGGTGTTATATATGGGCCTCTGTTTCCGCTCTACAGTTGAACCGACCAGAATTCAGCCAGCCAGGTCGAGAACTTCATCGACTTTGTGAATCGGGTGCTACAATCTCGCGAGATATCAGATGTTGAGAGCTTCGCAATAGTATGGAATCAGGGATTTGTTGAGTGCATGGCCACAACATGGTTGGACTATGCAGTGAAGCGAGAGATAAGAAGACTCACACTAGATATCTAACCATCGAAAGAATTCACGCTATCTGCCAGTCTCCTCCATTGCTCATCTTTAAAAGTTTGGCGTTTGATAGCACCCGATCCTAAAGATACGGAGACGTTATGGCGACGTACATACGCGAGGTGAAAACGCTCACGCGTACGTTAAGCCTCAGTACAGTACATAACCTCCATATAGACATGAGGTCCAGCATGAAAGAAGTACAAGAATACCTGCAGAAAGAGGTCAGCGATCATAACAGTTATGAAAAATAGGGACAAATAAGATAACAGAAATAAATTACCAAGATACCAATGAATAGGCCAGATGAGGAATCTCCTATGTGACTCCAAGGCACTCTCTGATATTACGATAACTCAGATCTCCAACCTGGGCACACAAACCCAGGGTCGTCAGAAAGCGACCTAGTGAGTGGTAAAATGAAGGAGGCAGTAATAGATACAATAATAATACAGGCACGATAATAATATATAATACATGAGACTGTACTCGTGATACCATATAATAGACATATCATAAGCAGTAAAACATATATACACATGTCAGATTTTAATACCAACACTACCTAGCATGTTATCATCGGGTCATGTCTCTAGTTGTATCTATTTTATATAATATATAAGGTTGTCTAGTGGTGACGTGATCGAAATGAACATGCTAGTGGTGATGTGATAGCAGTGAACATGCAGATGGGCATATGCAACATAACCATCCTACTGTGTGGGCCTAGGTAGCATAAAGGCAATGCAAAACAGCAACGCAAGGCATAGATGTGCATGAGTAGTATGCCACCTCAGAAAGTGTAGCATGAAATAGGTAAAGTAACAATGTATACATGTAACATGATGACAGATTAATGATCAGGAACAGTAACAAGTATATCTACACAATAGGATACGTATATCAGGCAAGTCATGTTATTTATACAATAATAACAATCAGTAGCACTCGGTATTATAATCAATCTCTTCCAGTGTCCCATACCACTGGCAGTTCATACTGGAGTCCGCACTCCAGTCGAACCCATCCGAACATGGCATACGGGTACCATCATCCAAACGAGAGAGTGACCAAATAACAAGTGTTCCTGACGTCACTATTATTGAGTTATTAAATGTATCATGTACTGGGTCTGAATAGTCAGTGCACTGAGGATGCCTCGATCATGCCGATACCCCGCGATGTGGGATTTTAGAGGTGGCCCCCACGGATTCAAGAGGTGGCCCCCACCATGTCTGTGGTGTGGCACTTTGTTCCGTGTGGCACTTAGTTCCACACACCATGTGCCGGACGCCAGCATGATCGTGCGTATAACGGGAATACCATGTAGAACAAGAATACTGAGTCTGGTCAGTAACAATATCAATAACAAGAACATCGGAGACATCCTCGTCACCCAACACCAGACGAAGTGAGGATTCTAGAGGTGGCCCCCACGGATTCAAGAGGTGGCCCCCACCACGGATAGGTGTGATGTGGCACTTTACTCCGTGTGGCACTTAGTTCCACACATGTTCCGCCGGACGCTGGCGTGACTGTGCTATACTGGTGTACCAGAAGACAAGTATGAACTACACAGTATATCAAGTACTAGAACAGTACATGGTAGCATGATAACGGGAACCATGAAACAGTAGATGTGGGATGCCACACATCGCATATCAACAGATCATATATCCAGTAATGGGAATAACAATATCTGGAACGGGAACTTGTATCCAGTAACGGGAATAACAATATCAGTAACGGGAATAACAATATCAGTAACGGGAAACAAGCATATAACAGGAATACGGGGATAACATGGGACAATAATACCTGTAATATGCACGAGGATCCATATGACAAGAATAGAGAAACCATATATGCATGTGTAACAGTGATATGCAGAGAATCCATGTGACGATGATCACACTAATATGACATGCGGTAGTCCGTGTAGTGGTATATCCGTGTATCAGTGGAGCATAGATGTGTAGCCATAATCCGTGTAACATATTTACGTAGCACTAGTACATGTAATAATAGTAGTCCGTGTATCATGTCATACCATGCCCTGTGAATTACGGTAACGGTGTCTAGCATGCATGTCTAGTGGCAGTGTAGTGTCATAGCGTCTCGGTGGATCAGTATACATGTAACTGAACTGTGATACAATACATGTCATAATGGTGTCCAAGAATATGGTGAACTAGTGGCCCGAATGTCAGTGTTACATGAACATGACCTAATAGACATCTAGTGTCACACTCAAAGTCTTTTACTGTTTATTACAGTGTTTTAATATTGTTGACCAATTAGGAAAAATATGACCAATGGGGGTTTACCGGTAATCATGTATTATTTCAATAAAGCAACCAAGGTCAATTAATATACTAAAAAGACAATTTATAAACTAAAAACACTCACAAACTGGTCATGGGAAGATAGCTCTCTTTCCCACGATCGCAACGAATCCAGAATCGTCCAAATCGGAGTCCGGATACTCCCGATGTCGCCCGAATACTAAATCATAACAAATAGGGTTAAATATGTAATAAAAATAATAAATGCAAATACTGAATTGTACAGGGGGTTTTCTGTGAAATTACCTGTAATGGGTTTGGATGCGGGTTTGGGCTCATAACGGGTCGGGTTTAGATCTCATACCCAAACCCGTTTAACTTAGAATCAAATGGGTAATGGGTTGAGGGTTATCGGGTTTCAATTTAACCCACTAGGGGTTAATGGTTCGGGTTTACACCCGAACCCAATTACCCAAAAGAAGAAAAAGAAGCAGCTGCTGCTGCTTCCTTGTGCGGGCCGGCCGGCCAGCTCCGCTGGTCGGCGGCGGTCCCGCCGCCGGCGGCAGCTCAGGCCGAGGGGGCCAGGAGGTAGAGGGGAGTGAGAGAGAGAGACTTGACAGGGAAAGAAAAGGAAAAGGAAAGGAAAGAAGGGGAAGAAGAAGAAGGGAAGAGGAGGAAGCGGGGGGCGCCGCGGCGCCGGTCGTGGCTGGGGCGCGGCCACCGGCGGCGGCGGCCTGCGGCCTGGCTTGGCTGTGGGTCGCCCCCCCTTTTGGGTTTCTGCAGCACAGAGAGAGGAAGGGAGTTTAGAGAGAGAGAGAGAGAGAGGGATTATGATCTTAATTAGAGAGAGTGTGTGAGGAGATAGAGGGGTGTGTGAATTAGAGAGGGAGAGGGGGGAATTTTAAGCAGGGAAGAAGAGAAGGCGGTTGGGTTAGTCGATAGGAGATGCTTCCAGAGAAAGGAGGAAGGGAGAAGAAAAGAAAGGAAAAAAAAAAGAAAGATTTAAAAATATAATATTTTATTATTATAATATTGGCTCAATATTCGATCAGCTCCGAACGGTGCCCAAAAATTAAAAAAAATAGAGAATATTATCCTAAGATGGAATATGAAAACGGTTTGAAGAAATTCACTCCAGTTTGCAAATTAAAAATCCCGGAGTGTCTCGCTGACACTGGGCGACACCGATTTGGCCTGAGTTTCGATAAATTCAGAAAAATTTCCAAAAATACCCAAACGTAAATAATACGATTTTAAGACACATGGTGAAAGCGGATTCTTAAAATTCTACTCCGTTTGTGAAATAAAAATCGTAAAGCCTATTAGCGCTATCGGTCGACACCGACTACGGAGAATTTCCAAAATAATCCAGAAAATCCTGAAAAATCAAAAATTTTAGAAAATGATTTTTGAAACTGAAATCGGCTCAATCGAACTACCACGGAGGTTAAATCAATTTTTGTACGTCGTATCGCGTACTGATATAGTGATACGTACATCAGGGAGCAGGGGGTTACATTTCTCCCCACCTTACAAAAAATTTCGTCCTTAAAATTTCAATTCAGGTGTGAGAATGATATTTCTAACCCCAACACCGAAATGTTACGGGTCCACGACACTTCCGCCGCGCACTCTGATATCTCTAAGGAACTCGGGATGAAGAAGTGTTGGAGAGAACTAACACTCACAAATTGGAAGCAATAAGATGCAAAGAAAGTGAGAAGAAAATCGGATATTCTGATTTACTTCCAGTTAGGAAGACAGAAGAGTCAAGGAATGAAGTATCAATGACAGTGTATTCTTGTACTCGTCACTGGAATACCCAAATTCAGATACAGATAAGTTAATCTGAACCTGATTGTACTGTTGGTAAGAGCCCGAGTATTGACCCAGGTGGTTACCCACACCAGGTGTGAACCTAGGCTCTGATACCACTATGTAACGCCCCGATCCTAAAGATATGGAGACGTTATGGCGACGTACATACGCGAGGTGAAAACACGCTCACGCGTACGTTAAGCCTCAGTACAGTACATAACCTCCATATAGACATGAGGTCCAGCATGAAAGAAGTATAAGAATACCTGCAGAAAGAGGTCAGCGATCATAACAGATATGAAAAATAGGGACAAATAAGATAACAGAAATAAATTACCAAGATACCTATGAATAGGCCAGATGAGGAATCTCTTATGTGACTCCAAGGCACTCTCTGATACTACGGTAACTCAGATCTCCAACCTGGGCACACAAACCCAGGGTCGTCAGAAAGCGACCTAGTGAGTGATAAAATGAAGGAGGCAGTAATAGATACAATAATAATACAGGCACGATAATAATATATAATACATGAGGCTGTACTCGTGATACCATATAATAGACATATCATAAGCAGTAAAACATATATACACATGTCAGATTTTAATACCAGCACTACCTAGCATGTTATCATCGGGTCATGTCTCTAGTTGTATCTATTTTATATAATATATAAGGTTGTCTAGTGGTGACGTGATCGAAATGAACATACTAGTGGTGATGTGATAGCAGTGAACATGCAGATGGGCATATGCAACATAACCATCCAACTGTGTGGGCCTAGGTAGCATATAGGCAATGCAAAACAGCAACGCAAGGCATAGATGTGCATGAGTAGTATGCCACCTCAGAAAGTGTAGCATGAAACAGGTAAAGTAATAATGTATACATGTAACATGATGACAGATTAATGATCAGGAACAGTAACAAGTATATCTACACAATAGGATACATATATCAGGCAAGTCATGTTATTTATACAATAATAACAATCAGTAGCACTCGGTATTATAATCAATCTCTTCCAATGTCCCATACCACTGGCAGTTCATACTGGAGCCCGCACTCCAGTCGAACCCATCCGGACATGGCATACGGGTACCATCATCCAAACGAGAGAGTGACCAAATAACAAGTGTTCCTGACGTCACTATTGTTGAGTTATTAAATGTATCATGTACTGGGTCTGAATAGTCAGTGCACTGAGGATGCTTCCATCATGCCGACACCCCGCGATGTGGGATTCTAGAGGTGGCCCCACGGATTCAAGAGGTGGCCCCCACCATGTCTGTGGTGTGGCACTTTGTTCCGTGTGGCACTTAGTTTCACACACCATGTGCCGGACGCCAGCATGACCGTGCGTATAACGGGAATACCATGTAGAACAAGAATACTGAGTCTGGTCAGTAACAATATAAATAACAAGAACACCGGAGACATCCTCGTCACCCAACACCAGACGGAGTGAGGATTCTAGAGGTGGCCCCCCACGGATTCAAGAGGTGGCCCCCACCACGGATAGGTGTGATGTGGCACTTTGCTCCGTGTGGCACTTAGTTCCACACATGTTCCGCCGGACGCTGGCGTGACTGTGCTATACTGGTGTACCAGAAGACAAGTATGAACTACACAGTATATCAAGTATTAGAACAGTACATGGTAGCATGATAACGGGAAACAAGAAACAGTAGATGTGGGATGCCACACATCGCATATCAACAGATCATATATCCAGTAATGGGAATAACAATATCAGGAACGGGAACTTGTATCCAGTAACGGGAATAACAATATCAGTAACGGGAAACAAGCATATAACAGGAATACGGGGATAACATGGGACAATAATACCTGTAATATGCACGGGGATCCATATGACAAGAATAGAGAAACCATATATGCATGTGTAACAGTGATATGCAGAGAATCCATGTGACGATGATCACACTAATATGACATGCGGTAATCCGTGTAGTGGTATATCCGTGTATCAGTGGAGCATAGATGTGTAGCCATAATCCGTGTAACATATTTACGTAGCACTAGTACATGTAATAACAGTAGTCCGTGTATCATGTCATACCATGCCCTGTGAATTACGGTAACGGTGTCTAGCATGCATGTCTAGTGGCAGTGTAGTGTCATAGCGTCTCGGTGGATCAGTATACATGTAACTGAACTGTGATACAATACATGTCATAATGGTGTCCAAGAATATGGTGAACTAGTGGCCCGAATGTCAGTGTTACATGAACATGACCTAATAGACATCTAGTGTCACACTCAAAGTCTTTTACTGTTTATTACAGTGTTTTAATATTGTTGACCAATTAGGAAAAATATGACCAATGGGGGTTTACCGGTAATCATGTATTATTTCAATAAAGCAACCAAGGTCAATTAATATACTAAAAAGATAATTTATAAATTAAAAACACTCACAAACTGGTTATGGGAAGATAGCTCTCTTTCCCACGATCGCAACGGATCCAGAATCGTCCAAATCGGAGTCCGGATACTCCCGATGTCGCCCGAATACTAAATCATAACAAATAGGGTTAAATATGTAATAAAAATATTAAATGCAAATACTGAATTGTACAGGGGTTTTCTGTGAAATTACCTGTAATGGGTTTGGATGCTGGTTTGGGCTCATAACGGGTCGGGTTTAGATCTCATACCCAAACCCGTTTAACTTAAAATCAAATGGGTAATGGGTTGAGGGTTATCGGGTTTCAATTTAACCCACTAGGGGTTAATGGTTCGGGTTTACACCCGAACCCAATTACCCAAAAGAAGAAAAAGAAGCAGCAGCTGCTGCTTCCTTGTGCGGGTCGGCCGGCCAGCTCCGCTGGCCGGCGGCGCCTGATGGCCGGCCGGCGGCGGTCCCGGCCGGCGGCGGCGGCTCAGGCCGAGGGGGCCAGGAGGTAGAGGGGAGTGAAAGAGAGACTTGACAGGGAAAGAAAAGGAAAAGGAAAGGAAAGAAGGGGAAGAAGAAGAAGGGAAGAGGAGGAGGTGGTGGCGCCGGCGGCGCCGGCCGGGGGGCGCGGCGGCGCCGGCCGTGGCTGGGGCGCGGCCACCGGCGGCGGCGGCCTGCGGCCTGGCTTGGCTGTGGGTCGCTCCCCACTTTTGAGTTTCTGCAGCACAGAGAGAGGAAGGGAGTTTAGAGAGAGAGAGGGAGGGATTATGATCTTAATTAGAGAGAGAGTGAGGAGAGAGAGGGGTGTGTGAATTAGAGAGGGAGAGAGAGGGGGGAATTTTAAACAGGGAAGAAGAGAAGGTGGTTGGGTTATTCGGTAGGAGATGCTTCCAGAGAAAGGAAGAAGGGAGAAGAAAAGAAAGGAAAAAAAAGAAAGATTTAAAAATATAATATTTTATTATTATAATATTGGCTCAATATTCGATCAGCTCCGAACGGTGCCCAAAAATTACAAAAAATAGAGAATATTATCTTAAGATAGAATATGAAAACGGTTTGAAGAAATTCACTCCGGTTTGTAAATTAAAAATCCCGGAGTGTCTCGCCGACATTGGGCGACACCGGTTTGGCCTGAGTTTCGATAAATTCAGAAAAATCCCCAAAAATACTCAAACATAAATAATACGATTGTAAGACACATGGTGAAAGCGGATTCTTAAAATTCTACTCCGTTTGTGAAATAAAAATCGTAAAGCCTATTAGCGGTATCGGTCGACACCGACTACGGAGAATTTTCAAAATAATCCAGAAAAATTCCAGAAAATCCTGAAAATAAAAAATATTAGAAAATGATTTTTGAAACTGAAATCGGCTCAATCGGACTACCACGGAGGTCAAATCAATTTTTGTACGTCGTATGCGTACTGATATAGTGATACGTACATCAGGGAGTAGGGGGTTACATGAGGTATGTACCTCAACTCAAAAGGAATCTTATCTCTGTTGGCACTTTGGAAGCATTGGGTCTTGTGATATCTGTTCGAGATGGTGTTCTCAAGATAATCAAAAGCTCGATGGTGGTGATGAAGGGCGTCTGCCGGGATAATCTCTACTACTTGAAGGGTGGTACGGTTACAGGTCAGGTGGAGACTTCTAGTTCTTCAGATGATGGTTGCACGAAGGTCTGGCAGGTGAAGGTCGGACATGGAGGTGAAAAGTCTTTGCAAGCTCCTACAAAGAAGGGATCATTGGAAGGTACTGCTACCGGCAACTTGGAAGGTGAACACAACGTTGTTTTCCATTATGTTTGCAAAGGGGGAAAACTTACAAAAAAGAGTTTGAGGAGCTAAATTACAAGTATTCTAAAAAAAGATTACAAGTAGATCTTCTCAGAGATTCTGAAGAAGTGTGCCGATAGGAGTCTGGTCAGCGCGCGACCACTTTGTCCCTTTGACGATGCGAGCGATGAGATTCCCTTCTCGCCTGGTTCGGGGAATTAGAGAACAGAAGGTTGGTAGAACCCTCTTGCTGCTTCTCAAAATCGCCTTCAATTAGGAATTCCTTCTCGCCTGGTTCCGGAGATTCCTTGAGAAGAAGGACGACGTTAGGGTATCAACACCCTGAATAGAGAAAGCAATTCTCTAAAAGGTCTCTGAATTCGAGAACGCACAGTGCGTTATGAAGAAGCCTCTGCTTGTGGAGTCCTCCCGTATGCCTCTCTGTTTTGATCGATCGATCCTCCTCTGTGTCTCTCCTTGTACCCCTGACGGGCTATTTATAGGGAGAGCAAGGGTATAATCGTCCCTTGAAAATATGGAAACAGATTGAATCGAATCTGTTTAAAATCTGGAAAGTATCCTTGCTGCGAGGCTAGAATTGGCAGGTCGGTTGATCTTCTTGATCCTTTCCATATCGTTGGAGGATTTCCCTGATCTTCTTACTCGTTTTAAGAAGAGTCAAGAGATTGTGGCAATCAACTGTCAAATTTGATCTCTGATTTGATCTTAATTAGATTTGATCTGATTGGATCCGATCTCATCCGGAGATTTGATTGGTCAAAGGTTGACCGTGGCAGATTCATAGCAGAGCCGTCCGCATTGAGCTCGTAGCGGAGCTAGAGGCAGCTTCTGGCGAAGTCCGAAAGAAACCCTTTGGCGGAGCTGGAAGTCCTCTGTGGCGAAGTTTGCGAGTTAGCTTCCTGACGAGGCTTTGAATGGCTTCAAGGCGAAGTCGAGTGATATTAGCCTCTCAAGCGAGGCTATCCCTTTGGGCTCATGTAATGCTAAGTGCTAGCACCTTAGACCTGCTGAGGTCTGTTTAGAAACAATCCGGGTTCACTGTCTGCTTGCTGGATCAGTGGAGTCCAAGTTGCTTCCTTGTCCCTCGGAGATGGGTGAAAACTGGTCTTCAGCTCATCTGTCACTTGTCTTTTGTAAATGTCAACAAGTTTAGACATTGTTCGGACCAATAAGAATCTTGTCTTTTTTAAGTGTCAACAAGACCCCCTTCAAAGTTTTCAGAAGTCTGCAATGGCTCAGACTTCGAAATACTTTGAACTGCTTTGATTGGTGGTGTGTGGAGTATGAACGTCGCCATGATGGTTGAGTTCAGCTTCGCTTTAAATCCTACTTTGGGATGTAGATTCGCCGAGGAATCATGTAGACTGGATAGCTTCGCAGCTAGTAGCCCCGCATCTGGGCTTCTGAAGACATGTTCGCTTGGGAGGGCATGTCGCTTTCCCGAGATCAACTGCCGTGGGCTGGTTACGAGGAGGATTACTCCTTTCTTCGTGCTGATCGAGGGAGATATTCTCCGATTTGCACGTTTCCGAGGGAAGATATTCCCTTTCTTCAAGGCGCAATAAGTGCCTTTATGAGGGAGACGTTTCTCCCTTTGCACGGTTCCAAGGGAGACCGTCCCTTTTCTAAATGCGCTCGTGCTTCCACGCTTGAGGCGGCAGCGCTCAGGCCATGGGGCCTATAAATAGGACACTTGAGGTCCTCTGAAGAGAAGTGCTTTGCCTCTCTTCTCTTCTCTTCTCTTGGTTTGAAAGAGATACTCAGATCTCTGAACTAGTGGGAATGCCCACTCTGGTCATTATCCGGCCAAGGACCGGTAAGTCTTGATCATTTAACGACTTCACCGATTTTAGGGAATTCATCTCCCTTAATTCAGCTTTAACAGCTGCTTCAGGGATTAGCTTCCCTTGTTCTTCATCTTACAATTGACTGATCTGTAGAGAAGGATTTTGGCATAGCTTCCTAGAAAGATCGCTTCATGTTAAATCCGCTGCCCAGACAAAACTTGGGACTTGGTCTCTTCAATAGTTGAGCCAGTCTTGCCATATAGGCGGAGTTAAGACTATCCCACGGGATCAGTCTGGCTAGCCATATAGGCTAGGCTTGGACTTGGCGTTTGCTGAGCCAGCCCATCAGTGCTGTGCAGGCGAGGCTTGTCCTCTGCTTTTACTGAAATTGGATTGCTTTGACCCAAAGGATTCTGATTTGCAGTTTTTTTTCTGTGCTTAACTGCTAATCTGTTCTGATTTGCCTTGCAGTGGGCTATGCTCGCCAACCTTGTGACTTGATGGAAGGAACCATAAAATTGCCTTATGCTTCCCCGGTTGAAGCTTTACTTTTAAGCAGGAGGAACAATTCGGGGCAGCGGGTGCATGTCCCAGAGGCTGCTGGCAGCCTCTTATCCGAGATGATTCGTTCTGAGGTGAGGCTGGTAGCCGCTTTGTCGGAGATGATCCGCTTCAAGATAGTGGGCGTCGCCTGTGAGATCACTGGCATCATTGCCAACTTTCAACTTTGGTGGCCTTTAAGGGCGATCCACTTCGGGAAAGCGGGCCTCACACCTGTCAGGCCACTGATATCAGTGCCAATTCCCATTATAGGTGGTCTGACGTGTTGGCGGCGATAAGTTTTATTGCCAGGCTTCAACAAAAATGGCCTGGCAAGACCTGCCATTTTGTGGAGAATAATCACCGTGTCTTTGCGGCACCACTGATTACAGCCTTGTGCAGGAGGAAGGCCTCCTTTGTCCAGTCGGTTTGACTTAGAAGCGAGTAAAACCACTTGTATGCTTTTTTGCACAAATTACCCTGTCGAGCAACTGGGTGTGTTGTATGAAACACAACTTCGATGTAAAAATGTACCCTTCTTTTTTTTTAAAATCAATGAAAGTTCATCTTCTAATCATCTGATCTTCGCTTGCTTTCTTTGAAGGTTTGGCCATAGTGGGGCTAAACCGTATGCGGAGTTAAGGACATAGTCCTTTCTTTGAGTGATCTTCGCGAGACTGGCATGTCAGCGCCTTTTTAGAGGGCTAAGGTAAGCCTCTCGGCGAATGTCCTTGAAGGATTGTGCGAAATCCGCACTTTAAGCCAGGGCGAAGTTAACCCTTAGCGAAATCGAAGCAGCGCTTCTCGGGAAGGCGCTTTGGGCGGCGTTTCGAATTAATTCGGAACGGCGGCACACGCCCTTTTCGAGGCCTCGTTTCAGGCGCTGATTGGCCTATAAAAGCCCGATCGGGCTGAGCAGGAAAAGATCTCCTTTTTTTTAGAGAGATTTCTTGACTTTCCCTCTTCCTCTTCCTTCTTTGTTCAGAAAACTCTGAGAACTCTTGCAACTCTTTAATGGCGCCCAAAAGACGAGCGGGAAAAGAAGTGGCGACTTCTGCAGCGGAGGGTCCTCCTCCTTCGGTCATCGAGCGACCAGTCACCGGTAAGGGATTTTCCTATCTGATTAGAGACCGTGGTCTCTCTCCTTTGGAGCCAACATTTGGCTATTAGGATGATCGAATATGATCTGAGCAAAGTTGGTATTTAGACGTTTTCTGCAAAATGCAGATTTGTCTGCGAGATCAAGCTTTGTCGAGGCTGTCGCTTTACTGGCCTTGCTCACGGGGCGAGGCTATGCCTTAGCGAATCTTATATCTCCATGTCCGCTTGACTGTTGAACTAATCATAGTTCTTTTCCTTTTTCTTTCTTTGCAGTGCCTTACACCCCTGGTCCCTTGAATAGTCTGTTTGGGATGACCAGTGGAGCAGATGGTAACCTCAGCCTGCAGTTCCATGGACAGGCTTCTTTGTTCAGTGAGCGGAGCTCCCTCGTCCGGGATACGCTCATCCAAGGCGGTCATTTGCAGACCACGCGGAGTATCTTGACCACGGCTCCTCTTGAGGATGTTGACCGTCGGACTTACAGAAAGCCCGACTTTATGTTCGGGGATGCCGCATCCGATCCCGATCGCCAGTTGCAGGCAGGCGAAGGACAATGGATCTTTCAACTGGATGGCGAGAAGTTTTACCTTCCGTCGACTAAGCGACACTTTCCTTTATCTTCTTTCATGAATGTGACTCAGGCTCGGGAGATGGCGTGGGACGTAAGCCGAAGCGTCGAATCCGTCCATGTTGGGAGATTAACCTTTCAGTCGGCCTATTCGAGGGTGGGCCCTCCCCTCAGCATAATGGGGCTATATCCTGGGAAGGTATCGCGGGAACTTCCAGTGGGAGAGAACCCGGCTGTGGCGCAGACCTTTGGCACTCAATTCTGCGCAGTTGGCGGGAACTATCCTGCAACTGACTTCAGGGCTCCCGGTTGGGTTCATTCTCCTAAGACATGGTGGGCGGAGTTGACCAACTATATCCTCGCTCACTTCGAGGAGGACTTGGAGGGGTTGAATCTCTATGAGGCCGTCAGGGCGACCTGCTACGGCATTGAGATGAAGGTGGCGTGCTTCTACGCCATCCTTGAGTTGTACTGCCCGGCTTCGGGGACCTTCTTCACCCCGGTTGGCGAGCTGGGCATGGCTTTGCATGAGATGTGGGAAATCTCTGCTTTGCCTTCCGGGTCTCTTCCATACGAAGAGTACTTTCCCTGTGAGGCGGAGTTGGCTATTCTGGAGAAGCAGGAGCCTGCTCTGCTCGAGACTTATCGGGAGTTGATGTGCCACTTGCATATTTGTTCTAGCATCCACGGTGGTGGCAAGGGTAGCTCGAAGAGCTTAAAGAGCTGGGGAAGTTACCTGTTCCCAGACATGAAGAATGCTCCTGAAGCAGCTCATCACGGAGTTACTGATGGCGATGTTGTTGAACGGATGGAGATGTGTCTCCAAAGGGATATCGTCGTAACAGAAGACGCAGGTCCTTATGAGAAGGGTGATACCCTTCGGAGCTTTCACCATCAGGCCCGTCGGCCTATGTCTCGAAAGGCGCTGCTGGCCGGTTTCTTAACCGTCTGGTTAAAGAAGTGTGTTGTGCCTTCTTCCTCGGGTGACATCGTCCACCCGAATGTTCTGTTGCCCGCCGTTCGCCTGGCCCATGGTCACCGTCTGGGTCTTCTCCCAGCCATGGTATGCTGTATTCAAAGAGGCCTTCGCGCACTAACGGAGGCTTTCTGCAGGCCACCGGCGACAAGACGTGGGAAGAGTGCTATCCTTCCTTGCGATGGACCCAATCCTAGGGTGGGTCTACCGTACACCTACTTAATGGCGTGGTTCGCCTTACACTGCCTACTTTGATTGGAGCTGGGGAAGATCCTCCGCAGGGTGTTCGAACGGCGCTTCTCCGCCGATTCGAAGGTTGCTCTTGGATGAAAGCCTACGTGGCCGAGGCCCGTAAGTTAGTGCGTCGTCATGACGCTTATAGCCTGTTCCGCTGTTTTCCTCGCATTCGGAGCGCAGGATACAACGAGGAATTCCGAGA
Source organism: Agave tequilana (assembly GCA_038442645.1). Classification (NCBI taxonomy): domain Eukaryota; kingdom Viridiplantae; phylum Streptophyta; class Magnoliopsida; order Asparagales; family Asparagaceae; genus Agave; species Agave tequilana. Next base: position 61,730 of record JAVJIF010009835.1, read on the forward strand.
TGCGGAGTCAGGGCGGTCTCCCATGAGTCGGGGCGTTTTCGAGTGGCTGGTCAGCATCCGGCCCTCGCATTTGCTGTACAGGAGTGGGGATACCTGCTACCTGGAACCCTACGTCCTAAGTCGATTTGCCCGCCAATTCGGGTACGACCAGCTGTATGTGGGCAACCCCAATTCGGACCTGGCTTTCATGGGGAGTCTTATTGATGGGGCCCGTGCCTGGCGGTTCTTTACTGCGGATGGCACTGGGGCGTGGCTACGCACGCCGCTGCAGGACCCCGGTCTCTCGACGACCCTATGCTTTTGCCAGTGGTACGCGGCTTCCAACTCCACACCTCCTGGATTTAATGCCAATAGTACGGGTGTGAAGTTAATCTCTCAGCGACTGAAGTGGAAAGCCTCTGATAAGAGAGAAGGCAAACGGGTTCGTGTCCCCGGCTTGGAAGAATTCATCGCTGTGGATGACAGCGAGGCTTCTGATGCAGGGAGTCCTCGCTTCGAGGCGGGGGCTGGAGCTGATACTCCTGCGGCTGGTTCTGGTGTGATGGGGACATCTTTCCCACGACGTGTGGAAGGAGTGGAAGAAGAGGATTCTGACGTCTACTTCAAGAGAAAACGAGCGGGTAGCTCTCGTAGGAAATCGTTGGCGAAGAAGCCCCGTCGTCAAGCTCCTACGATTGTCGTAGAGGGTTATCCCTCTACAGCGATTCCTCCTGCTGCCCCATTAGCGGCTGAACCGTCGGTTGCTGAACCGACTAGCGGTGAATTCGCTCTAGGTCTGGGTGAGGTTACCCTTGTTCATATAATGCTTCTGGTGTGTTTCGAATAACTCATCCTTTGCTTCTTGTTGCAGGAGCCGAGACGGCTGGAGAGCAAGGGGAACATTATGATCCCCTATTCACTTATGGGGCTGCAGCCGGTTCCCCTGCTCACTCGGAAGAGTCTGGGAGTGGCACGGCTGATGTTGGTCCTTCAGGCGTTGGGACTTCTAAAGGGAGTCCTGAGACATCGAGCTCTATCGGGTGATCCACAGGATACTCGGCAAGTGAAAACGAGCCAGCTATTCGTGTTGATTCTGCCAAAAATTTTCGATGGAGCCTCTGGAGACTGGTGCGGCCGACGAGATGTTCGAGGCAACATCATCCTTTGGTATTGTCGTACCCTCTTGGCTTTTTCTGTATGTAGTGTCCCGACTAACCGCAGTCTTGTTACAGGTGTTCGGCCTCAAGACGCATCAGCTTCAAGGGAGCCGGTAGATCTTCCTGAGGGATCGAGGGGTGACATGAGCACTTCGGCCACAGCGGATGCTGCTGTGTTGGACGCTGTACGGCGACCTGCCTTCTTATCGGCCCAAATCAGCTGAAGGACTAGAGGTTGAAGGGGCGGTAGTGCCGGAGGTATCCTCACTCCCAATCACATCAACGAGTGAGGTGCGGACTGTTTTGCCGAGTGCGGCATTGAGGGTGATTGCGAGCCCTACTTCTCCAACCCTGGTGGTTGAGCCTGCTGCTCAAGAGGTGGTTGCCAGTCCTACCTCCGCGGTGGCTGGCATGCTGGTTTCGATGAGGACTCCGCCGAGATCGCCTTCGGCTAGCCCTGCTACTGTCAGTGTTCCCGCTGCTTCTTCTGCGACGGCGTCGACCAGGCTGGTGGACTATTCCGAGGTTGCCTCCCTGCCAGAAATGGCTGAGGCCGAGAATGATTACATAGGTGACCTGGTCGATAGCTTTTATAGAAGCTTGGAGCGAACTATCGACCTAGTTTTGAAGGGCTCGCCTATACCGTTCTCAAAGCTGAAGGTGGTCCTCTCCCGTGACATTGAGAGCATTCGGGACTTTGAGGGGTATCATCAGGCTGCTGCTTTAGAACTCCTGGTGGATGAACTTGAGAAGGCTGTAGAGGAGTGGCGCCGTCTCTATCGCTCAGACCCGGCGTCCTTAGCTGATGAGCGACTCGCCTGTCTTGTTGCGCGAAAGCACGAGGCCCGGCTTGCTGCTCAAGAGGCTGCTAAGGCCGTCTCTTCTGATTTGAAATTCTTGAAAATAAGGCAGGCGAAGGTTGGAAGTGCAATTGACGCCTCCACTAGTGCTCTTCTTGGCGCTGAGGATAAGATTGCGAAGGCTGAGGAAATGATCAGGAAAGCAAATCTCCTCTTATCCAAGGCCATACCAGTGCGTCTTGAGGAAACTGCGCGGCTTAAAGAACTCAAAGCTCAGAGTGAGGAGCTTGCGCGGCAGGAGCTGTCACAGAGGGCAACTTTGGCAGAAGTTGAAGCTCGTCTGGCTCAGGCGGTGGACTTTGATGAGGCTGAGCTGAGGTCACAAGCGCTTGCCCAGGCTGTTGATGATAGGAAGACGAGGCTAAACGCCCTCGGAGAGCGGCTCAGATCATACAGTGTACGCTTGTAGGTCATTGTATACGTGCCTCCATGTGTCTCCATCTTTTGGAATTAATGGAAATTCTTTCTTTTATTTGGCTTCTGTCGGATTTCCAATCTTGTTCTTGCTTGAGGACGTGATCTTTGGGATGTGTCTATCCGTCGGTTCAGAGGTCGCAATGAAATAACCGATTAAGACGTCAGCGATCCCGTGGTTAGCCCTTTGCGGGGCTGAAGGGGAGATACTTGCCTTTTGTAAATGTCAGCAAGCATTGGTGAGTCCTGTCTTTTGTAAGTGTCAACAGGCTCAAAGTTGAGACTTAGCTGTCTGCTGGTTAGAGGTCGCAATGACATAACCGGATGAGACGCCACCAAGCTTCAAAAATTGGTGATACTCGTCTTTGTAAATGTCAACGAGTATCGAGACCTGTCTTTTGTAAATGTCAACAGGGCTCGGAATTGAGACTTAGCTGTCTGCTGGTTCAGAGGTCGCAATGACATAACCGGATGAGGCGCCACCAAGCTTCAAAAATTGGTGATACTCGTCTTTTGTAAATGTCAACGAGTATCGAGACCTGTCTTTTGTAATTGTCAACAGGGCTCGGAATTGAGACTTAGCTGTCTGCTGGTTCAGAGGTCGCAATGACATGACCGAATGAGACGCCACCAAGCTCAAGGTTGGTGATACTTATCTTTTGTAAATGTCAATAAGTATCGGGTTTGTAGTAGAATTTGGGAGAAGTCTCGTCTTCACGGGAAGAAACGAGGGAATCACTGTCATAGGTTTAATGTTAACGTAACAGCGAAATGTATATGTGGTCTTACCATTCTATGGATGAGAATTGGTAAGTGACTTGGAGGTCTCATTCTCTCGGAGAGAGATGAGGGAACTGCTGTCATAGGTTTAATGTTAACATAACAGCGGAATATATGTGGCCTTACCATCCTATAGATGAGAATTGGTAAGTGACTTTGGAGGTCTCATTCTCTCGGAGAGAGATGAGGGAACTGCTGTCATAGGTTTAATGTTAACATAACAGCGGAATATATGTGGCCTTACCATCCTATGGATAAGAATTGGTAAGTGACTTTGGAGGTCTCATTCTCTCGGATAGAGATGAGGGAACTGCTGTCATAGGTTTAATGTTAACATAACAGCGGAATATATGTGGCCTTACCATCCTATGGATGAGAATTGATAAGTGACTTTGGAGAGGGAATCAAATGGGAACTGATCCCTTAGGATTTTTAGCAAATCCCCAGCTGTCAACGGGTTTGATATGCCTTTACCAACTACCGTTTGAGTTGGGCTAGCCATGCTATTCCCCTCAGCATGATGAGTTGTCGAGGACTTATGTTGGGCTTATAGGCCCACATTTTCCTCTATCCTTAATCGTTAAAGGATATTGGATTATTAGGTTAATGTCTGCATAACCTTGATTCCCCCTTAGGATAACGGTGCGCGGCCAGGTTCCTGTTGGTTTTCGGCTGTATGACCTCACTTGGAGGAAGAGAAAGGCTCTCTTTGTGTGTGCTCCAGACACGGAGATCTTGATCAGAGGTGTAGTGTTAACTTGATCAAGAGAAGGATCCTTGATTAAGGATAATATTTCTTTAAGAACTTGCCATTGATCGGCATCATGAGTAGGTCGCCCTCTGCAGTCGCGAGGCGGTATGCTCCGTTTGAATAGACTGTTTCTATTACAAACGGTCCTTCCCATTTAGGCTGAAATTTGCCTTTGGTCTTGTGCGTCATAATCATCGGTCGTCTGACGGCTAAGACCAGGTCTCCTTTCTGGAAGACTCTCTGTTTGACCTTCTTATTGAAGGCTTTTGAGATTCGAGCTTGATATAGCTCGATATGCTGCTGAGCTTGTAGTCGCTTCTCGTCCAAAGCTTCGAGCTCTTGAAGGCGTAGGCGATCATTGTCCTCTGATGTGATTTTAGTAATCAGAGCTACGCGCAACGATGGCATCTGGATTTCCAATGGGAGGACTGCTTCGCACCCATATTCCAGGGAAAAAGGCGTATTGCCTGTCGGTGTCCGCACCGTGGTTCGGTAGGCCCAAAGACATTCACCGAGCTTTTCGTTCCAATCTCGCTTATTCGAGGAGACGAATTTCTTGAGCAGCTTGATGATTGTTTTGTTGAATGCTTCCGCCAAGCCGTTGGCAGCAGGATTATAGGCAGTTGAAGCTACATTCTGAATTCGGTATTTATTGCAGAACCGATAGAATACTTGGCTTATGAATTGGGGACCGTTGTCGTGGATGATCCGCCTAGGGACACCAAATCGATGGATGACGTGGTGCTTGATAAAGTGAACTACATTGGAGGTTTTGACTTCAACCAGTGGTATAGCCTCCGCCCATTTTGAGAAGTAGTCGGTTATTACTAGGATAAACCGGTGACCTTTTGTCGAAGAAGGACTGATTGGTCCTACGACGTCTATTCCCCATGCTTCAAATGGCCATGAAGCAGCAGTCGGGTGGAGCAACTCCGAAGGCTGGTGTATGAAGTCCGCATGAATCTGACATGCTTTACACCTTTGTGCATATTGGATAGCGTCGGCTATCATAGTTGGCCAATAATATCCCAGCCTATGCAACCTGTCTTTAAACTTTGGACCTGGCTGATGAGCTCCGCAAGTGCCATCATGCGCTTCTTGGAGCGCTTCCTGTGCCTCTGAATTGGAAAGGCAACGGAGGAGGACACCGTCATATGAACGACGGTAAAGTGTCTTCAGAGTCGGATCGTAGTAGAAACGGAGAGACCTTCGTCTGATAGATGCCGCTTCTTTAGGATTGTCTGGAAGCAGACCGTGCAAAGCATAGTCAATGAGAGGAAAGCGCCAATCCCTCGGCTCAAGATTCGTCAAGACATTATAGACTTCCTGAGTTCTTAGCATATGCATGGAGCATACAAGATGTCGAGTTGCGACTGTGAGGTGATACTCGGTGTCGGCTGGCAAGGCTAGAGTTGTTGCTAAGGCAGCAAGGGCGTCCGCCTTAGTATTTTGAGATCGGGACACGTGCCCGATGTAGAAACCTTCAAATAGGTTAGCCAATTCGATGGCTGTATGGTAATAAGGCACCAAGTCCTCATGGCGGACTTCGTATTCGCCTTTAACCTGATTGATGATCAGTTTTGAATCGCCATAAGCTTCGAGGTAGCGTACCCCCATTCCATGGACGAGCTGAAGACCAATGAGCAGAGCATTATATTCTGCCACATTGTTGGAGCACGATTCTGTCAAAGAAAATGCTCTGGGCAGGACATGATTCTGTGGGGAGATAAACACAACCCCCACTCCGGCAATAATTTTGCCTTTAGGGCCCATTCGCGATGCTCCATCAAAGAACATCTGCCACACTTCCTCTTCTGAGGTTGCACAAGACTTGAAGACTTCATCAGGGATATCTTCGTGAAGTTTTGAATGCTCCAGAACTGGATGAGCAGCCAAGAACTCTGCAAGGGCCTGGCCTTTAACCGCCTTCTGAGGCGTGAAGATCATGTCGTATTGAGACAGTAAAAGTGCCCACTTAGCCAATCTTGAATTCAATGATCCTGGCTTCGTCATAAGAAGACGCAATGGGTTTACTCTGGAGATGACATATATGGTCTGGCCGACCAAATAATGTTGTCTTCTGAACAGCGAAGACGAGAGCTAAATACTCTTTCTCGATAGGGTTGTAGCGAGATTCCGCTCCTATGAGAGTTCTGCTCAGATAATAAATGGCCTGCTCGTGGCCATTGTCGTCCTTTTGAGCGAGGAGGGCACCGAGGGAGCAGTCCATAGCCTTTACATAAAGCAAGAATGGCTTCCCTGATGTAGGGGCCACTAAGACTGGAGGCTTTGTGAGGTACCTCTTGATGTCTTCATAAGCTTCCTGACAAGCTTGATCCCATACGAAGGAAGTACCCTTTTTCATGAGCCGGGTGAACGGCTGACAGCGGCCTAAGAGATTTGCGATGAATCTTCTGATATAGGCCAGCCTGCCTTACAAGCCTCTGAGCTCTTTGAGATTCCTTGGTGGATGCATGCTCTGGATGGCTTTGACTTTGTCTGGGTCAAGATGAATTCCTTTTGATGTGACAATAAACCAAAGGAATTTGCCACTTGACACTCCCAAAAAGGATTTTGTTGGGTCATTTTCAGTTGATGAGCCCGCATTATGTCGAACATCGTTCTCAGGTCGCGAAGGTGTTCATCTTTGTCGCGGCTTTTGACGGCAATGTCGTCGACATAGCATTCCACCGTTTTTCGGAGATGATCGCGGAAGATCATACTCATTGCCCGCTGATAGGTTGCTCCGGCGTTCTTCAGTCCGAAGGGCATTACCGTGTAGCAGTATACCCCTAATGGTGTTCGGAACGAAGTATGCTTCTCGTCGTCGGGATACATCTTAATCTGGTTGTACCCTGAAAAGCCGTCCATGAAAGACATTCTTTCGAATCCACATGTGTTGTCGATCATGACGTCGGTGATGGGCAGTGGGAATTCGTCTTTGGGACAGGCGGTATTGAGATCACGGTAGTCGATGCAGATCCGTATTTTCCATTCTTTTTAAGGACGGGGACGATGTTAGCTACCCAATCAGGATGTTGTTCTTCCCGGATGAAGCCACATGCAATGAGCTTGTGAACTTCGGCTTCAATAGCTTCCATAATGTTTGGGCGAAACCGACGTTGTTGCTGCTTGACTGGCTTGACGTCGGTCTTGATGTTCAGACGGTGCATAGCGACCTGTGGATCAAGTCCGGGCATATCTTCGTAACTCCATGCGAAGACATCTATATACTCTTTTACGAGTATTATCAATTCTTCCCTTTCTATAAGTGATAAGCTTTCACTTAAAAAGATGGGTTTGGGATGGTCTTGACTACCCAAGTTGACCTGCATCACCTTGTCTTCAGTGGGTGGCTCGCGCAGCTCGAATCGCTTTTCCCATTGAAGGTCTAACTGCTGGGCCCATGGTTCCTCATCAGTGGCTTCTGCGGGCTCCAATTGACTGCTTGAGGTCATATTAATAGTGAGGTCTTTGAACATTCCTCCTATGCTGATATCGGAGTCCCACTCGGAGGATGAAGCCGAATGTGATGGAGCTGACCCATCGTCCTTGACTTGAACTGTTGCTGATGATGTGGGTGTAACGTATCCCAACCCCCTGCGTGTACTATCATAGTAATTTGCAGGTTTCCCTTTAGGCACAAGGTTCCGCGTCAAACCGCGCCTTCCTTTTCCGAAATTCAGGCCTGCTCCACGCTTCAAGTCGTATCCCATTTTCTTCATAATGTGGCGCGCTGGCCGCGCATAATGGAAGAACTGTGGGGCGTCTGAATCTGAGCTTGGATCTGCAGTTGTGGATCCCCGTGGCCGGGTTCTACCGAAGATTATCGGCGACTGACCTTGTTTGGACGGAGAGATCACCAGTATGGCCCCCTCTATAGCTTCCACAGATGTGCTGGCCACACTTGGCTCATGTACGGGCACATGCAGAGAGCCATCCGTAATGGATTTAATCGACCCAATACTCGCAGGATAATCAAAAGAAATATTATCATTAATTACCCATTCTCCTTCATCCTCTGAAGGAGTATTACATAGGGGATTATTGAGACATGCTATAATTGGTTCACCAATCAGAATAGCTGGCATGCCTGTTTCGGATTCTGAATCCGCCTCGTTGCCACTTTCATCATCGTCTGGCAGCGATTCTTTGAGTGCTCCACCGGCCTCTTGATATAGGAGAGCGTCAGTGAAGTAATTTTCCACCCCTTTGAATGGTTGCCTCTCAGCAAAGACAGTTCGTACTGTCGCATCATCTTCAACATATTTGAAGCATTGATGGAGGGTGGAAGGGACGATCCAATTGGCATGGATCCATTGCCGTCCCAGCAGCAGGTTATATGATGTGTCAGCATCAATGACATAGCATGTCACTTCTGACTTCAGGCTCCCGATTCTGCAACGAAGTCGAATTTTCCCCAGTGGATGACTGCTCCCGGCGTTGAAACCGTATATTGTAGTAGTGGTTGCGGACAACTTATACAATGGTATGCCGAGGAAGTAGAGAAGTCTTTTGGGGATAATGCTGAGTGCGGACCCCGGATCGACTTGTACCCTCTCAATGCATGTTGAACTGATATATCCGGTGTAGTACAGAGGTCGATCGTGCTTGTTGTCTTTGAGAAGCATATCTTCCGCTGTGAAGGTAATAGCGGGCACCTTTGATTGTGCATGATGACATTCCGGGCAGGAAGACTGGACGTCGTTGTTAGGGATCTCAGGCATGCATGTCAGAAATGATTCTGAATTGGCTAGCGCATCCCTGAGTGCTTCTCTTGTCTCTTTCGAGAGGCGAAGGAGCTCGTGTATAGTGATACGAGCTGGGATATTGGCCAGTTGAGCCAATATGTCAAACCGAAAGGGCGTATCAAACCCTTGGCATGGTGGTTTCTTCAACACGTGGTCGAATCGTACCTCCTTAGGCTTTTCTTTCCCTTTGGCTGGGATTGGAGTGGATGCTGGTACTTGTACTGACGTCGTTTGCTGTTGTATCTCGTCAGTAGACTTTTCATACTGCCTTAAGTATGATTTTTCGGATCGGGTGCCCGTTTGCTGAGGCGTATCGGCTTGCGCTGCGCAAGCATACTTTTCTCCTTCAGAATCACTGAGGGAAGCCGATGTAAGATTGCCGTCGTCTGGCAGGAGGGAGATGACATTGCAAGACTTGCCCTTTGAGTTGGGCTGCTTTGGATCCCGCTGTACGTCTTGGACGAGGTCTGGATGTATCCACATGACTTCTCCTGTCTCCAATGTTAAGGGAACAAGACCCTTATTGTTTTGAGCTGTAGCTGGGAGATGTTTGACTTCCAACCGTGGCGCAGGGACGGAATAAGTCCCGTCGGGAACTGTGATCTTTGGGGCTTTGCCGAACTCAAGAGTCACCAGATTGGCAGTGACTTTCTTTTGCTCCGTCTTTAGCGTCAGAACCCCGGCATCAACCAAGGCTTGAATTCTATCCTTGAGGACATAGCACTTGTCAGTAGGATGGTGAACCATCCTGTGGTAGAGGCAGTATTTAGGGTCGTTTGTGCGCCCTATCTCATTGGGACGCCGCGCATCTGGCAGCTTTATTTTGTTCCCTTTGTGGAGCAGATGGAATATGGTGACCACCTGATCGTCTTTGAACGAGTACTGCTTCGGAGGGAACTTGGGCTCCTGATTGTTGAAGCCACTTTTCTTGGCCTTCGACTGCACATCTCCGGATAGTTCCACAGACATAGTCTCCTTGCCTTTAGCTTGAGAGGATTGCGGTAGGTCGCCACGCCCTTTGTTGTTCATCCCCCACTTGCCTCTAGGGGCGGATGGTTCGAACTTTTTAGCCGACTTCTCGGCTATCTCAGCTTGTTCGACCAATTCTTTCCAAGTGTGGGCTTTGACAGCCCCCATGCGAACTTCTACTTGGTCTAGGAAGTTGTGTCTGCATGTCTGCAAGAGCATGGGTAATGGCATCCCTGCTGGGCACATCAAGGATAAGTTTCTGAACCGTTCAATGTAGTCACGGACAGATTCGCCCTTCCTCTGCACAGTGGAGAGGAGTTTGTCCATGGTTACCTCGGTATCATCCTCATAGAAACGAGAGAGGAACCGAGTTTCCAGGTCGATCCAGGAGTTGATAGAGCCCGGGGGAAGACTGCGAAACCAGTCAAACGCCACCCCCTTTAAGGTGCCAATGAAAAGCCTAGCCATGATGGCGTCATTGCTTATAACATTACCAGTCTGAGATTAGAAATAGTAGATGTGCTGATTTGGCGAGCTCTTTCCATCATAGGTATGCAGCGTTGGCGGTTTGACCTTCGGTGGGTATGGCACCGAATCCCACTCCAGCGGATAAGGACGGATTGTCCCTACCTTCTTTAATTCATCCCTCTGAGATAGGGATGCAATTTGAGCTTGGAGGCCCTTAAGGACCTCGGCGTCTAAGGAAGAACCCTCTTTGGATTTCTCCGTCTTTGGCTGCTCATTGCTGAAGTGTTCCTCCTCATCGCGATTGCTCCCGGCATCATTGTTATTCCGGTTATTGAGGAGTTGAGCGAGCATCTGTTGAATATTGTCCAGAGCCTCTTGCTGAGTCTTGAAAGTTTGCTCCTGGGCTTCCAGGCGCCGACGAAGATCGTCGTTGACGTTATCAGCCATATTGACCGATGCTCTGTCTGTTCGCACCGAACTGACTGTCGCCGAAGAGGCGTACCCATTATCTTCATCTTCTCCGTCCGATGATTGGAGTAATCTTGTGGGCTGTGACGAGGCTAGGGCCATCGAGGAAGAAGGCTGCTCGTAATTGTAGGGTATCGCCACCCTAGATCTGGTGTTTCGGAAAACACCCTCTTCTTCATGCACCAAGACTTCACCCAAGCCTGGGCTGTAGTCTGGATCTGGGGACTCTTGTCCTCTTCCGGTCATGTTGACGGATGCGGAGGGTAGATCTCGCGGGATGCTCTTTTTGCGATGTTTCACCGGGACTTGCACCGATAGTCGATCAAAAACCGACCGTCGTCTTGGAGGCGTGGCGGAGATTGGTCCCAGCCGGCAATGGACCGAGTGGAGTGTCAGCAGTTGACATCCCCTGTGTTGGCAATAGGGGGAAGAGGTTTGTTTATCCGTCAACAATTTCTCAAATCGAACCCGGTCGGGTCCCTGCAATCGAGCGCAAAGGCTCTTTTGGATCGCGCATAGGGAGATGTCCTGCTTCTTTTATCCCTGCAGACGGGATTAGCACTGAATAGTGCTTTAGTTCTAGCTTCGCCATTAGACGCGAACTTAGTGCTTGACGCACTGGAAAGTGGAGCATGCTGCGGTGCTTTTCCCGCTATGCTGTTGCGAAGGCGATTAGCCTTAGATGGTACTTTGGTTTCAGCTTCGCGGTCATGGACCCTGCGCGTACGCTGTGGTACAGTAGCTTCGTTCATGAGAACGAGGCCGGCGCGAGGCATCGCTGCCCTTGAATTGGACGACGGTATGATTGCCGTCGTAACTTTATGATTGGAGCAGACAGGCATCTTGCCCTTTTTCTTCACGGGAGAGGCGTGGTTTAGGCGTAGCTACGCCTGAAGCTTCGGTTGAAGACTTCTGTTTAGGCTTCCATATCCGCCTTGACAGAGGAGACTTAGGTTCGTAAGGAACCTGATTAGCCACACACGAGGCTGAGGGGTGTTGGCAGAATTCTGCTTCCGGTTTCTGATTTGAAACCTTGGTCGTGGAAACCCTCCTATGCTTCCGTGCTCGAAGCGTTGGGCCACCCCCAGAGAGGACTTCTTCAAATCTTGCTTGATCGAACTGAACCACCAAGTTCTCGCAAGTAAAAGAATCAGACTGCGGACGTGCTTCCTTGTTGTGCCAAATAACCGCAGTAGGTTCATAGAGAACCTTTTCAGTCTCCGCAGAGACTTTCCTTGAAGATTTGGCCAGAGAAGCTCTGGCTGCACCGGCTTTTCTGAATTCAGAGTTAGACCCGAAGGTCTGTTCGTCGCATTGCGACACTTGATTCTCGGCAGTGGAGAATTTCGTCCCCAGCAGAGTCGCCATCTTGTTTTCCATTATGTTTGCAAAGGGGAAAACTTACAAAAAAGAGTTTGAGGAGCTAAATTACAAGTATTCTAAAAAAAGATTACAAGTAGATCTCCTCAGAGATTCTGGAGAAGTGTGCCGATAGGAGTCTGGTCAGCGCGCGACCACTTTGTCCCTTTGACGATGCGAGCGATGAGATTCCCTTCTCGCCTGGTTCGGGGAATCAGAGAACAGAAGGTTGGTAGAACCCTCTTGCTGCTTCTCAAAATCGCCTTCAATTAGGAATTCCTTCTCGCCTGGTTCTGGAGATTCCTTGAGAAGAAGGACGACGTTAGGGTATCAACACCCTGAATAGAGAAAGCAATTCTCTAAAAGGTCTCTGAATTCGAGAACGCACAGTGCGTTATGAAGAAGCCTCTGCTTGTGGAGTCCTCCCGTATGCCTCTCTGTTTTGATCGATCGATCCTCCTCTGTGTCTCTCCTTGTACCCCTGGCGGGCTATTTATAGGGAGAGCAAGGGTATAATCGTCCCTTGAAAATATGGAAACAGATTGAATCGAATCTGTTTAAAATCTGGAAAGTAGCCTTGCTGCGAGGCTAGAATTGGCAGGTCGGTTGATCTTCTTGATCCTTTCCATATCGTTGGAGGATTTCTCCTGATCTTCTTACTCGTTTTAAGAAGAGTCAAGAGATTGTGGAAATCAACTGCCAAATTTGATCTCTGATTTGATCTTAATTAGATTTGATCTGATTGGATCCGATCTCATCCGGAGATTTGATTGGTCAAAGGTTGACCGTGGCAGATTCATAGCAGAGCCGTCCGCATTGAGCTCGTAGCGGAGCTAGAGGCAGCTTCTGGCGAAGTCCGAAAGAAACCCTTTGGCGGAGCTGGAAGTCCTCTGTGGCGAAGTTTGCGAGTTAGCTTCCTGGCGAGGCTTTGAATGGCTTCAAGGCGAAGTCGAGTGATATTAGCCTCTCAAGCGAGGCTATCCCTTTGGGCTCATGTAATGCTAAGTGCTAGCACCTTAGACCTGCTGAGGTTTGTTTAGAAACAATCCGGGTTCACTGTCTGCTTGCTGGATCAGTGGAGTCCAAGCTGCTTCCTTGTCCCTCGGAGATGGGTGAAAACTGGTCTTCAGCTCGTCTGTCACTTGTCTTTTGTAAATGTCAACAAGTTTAGACATTGTTCGGACCAATAAGAATCTTGTCTTTTTTAAGTGTCAACAAACGTTCTGGACAAGAAGAAGGTGAAATTCAGCACCAGTACTCACCGCTCAGAAGGTCTTCTTGATTGTGTTCACGTAAGCGTTTGGGGACCTGCTAAGACTACATCGCTTGGAGGTCACAAGTACTTTGTCTCTTTTATTGATAGTTTATCTAGGCATTGTTGGATTTATCCCTTGAGACAAAGGTGTGAAGCCCTAGATATGTTAGTGAAGTGGAGAGGAAGAATGGAGAAGCAGATAGGTAGGAAGATCAAGGAGCTACAGATTGGTAATGTTGGAAGAGGCATGAACCAATTCCTAAGATTTTCCCAGAACACCGGTATTGGTACTCACTTCACATAAGGTATAAATGGGTTGGCTAAGAAAGTAAACCGTTCCTTACTGGAGAAGGTTCGGTAGTTGTTGTCTAATGCAAAATTAGACAAATCGTTTTGGGCTGAGGCGATTGTGTATGCTAGCCATCTCATAAATGGATAGATTGCGATAGGAGGTAAAAACCGTTGGAAATTTGGTCTGAGAAAGCTGCTCAAGATCATAGTTTGCTGCGAAAATTTGAAAGTCTGACCTACTTCAGTGCCAAGGATGGCAAGGTGAATCCGCGAGCAAAGAGGTTTGTGTTTTTGGGTGTCAAAAGGAATATGAAAGGCTACAGGTTGTGGGACCCCGAAAATAGGAAGATCGTGTTGAGTAGGCATGTCACGTTTGATGAGACTTCAGTGTAAAAGTCTACCATCTCTCAGCATGTGGAGAGGACGGAGACCAAGGAAGTATCTTAGCGGGTGGAGGTTGATGCTATTCCACCATCTCCAGTTGGTTCGGTATCAGTGAAGACTTCACTGGATGTGACACCAGGTGGAGATCATGCGCCAGGGTTGATACTGAACAGGTTGAAGACATTGATGAGAATGTTGAGTTGTTTGCAGCCATTGGAACCAAGGTAAAACCACGCTCGTGGGTAAAGAAGCATGAATCTCAAGCTTGTGATTGCGACAAGCTAAAGTTAAAGGCCGTTGTTCTCCATGATGGTCGTGAGGACGTTCATATGACTCAGCCAGATAGGTTCGCTGCTGAAGATTCAGGTACAAGTGCTTGAGCTTGATGGAGCTCATTGGAATGAACTACGGTTGGCTTGATCCTTTGGGCAAGGTACGTGAGCAGTCGTAAAGGCGCAACCATATTTAGAGATGCAACCCATATGAAGCTGTTGGGTTCTCGAGAAGCTGATTGGGACTTCAAGTAGAGGTGGAGAGTTAGACTTCACGTAAAGGTGAGGTGTTGTGATCTCGATGAACGGTTGATCTTCTGGTGAGAAGATGGCTAAGCTTGCATAGGAGGGGTGTGCATCCAGTTTGTTGAAGCCGATGATGGTGTTCGGTGTGCTCTATTCAGACTTAGTTGGACCGTCAGCTGAAGACATGTAGACTAGATAGATCTAGTCAGTTGGAGAGTCAGTGTTGCTCATGGTGAGTTCTTCGTGAGGTCATGTAGTTGCTGAGTGAGAGACACGTTCGGTAATCGGCATGTATGAAAGTTCTCCTAAGGTGAAGTGTAGGGAAGGCATGTGTGGTGCATCCCAGTTGATAGCTGAGTTACAGGTTCCAAGTCGAGATCGTGTGTCGATTTTGTCCGGAGCGCGCAAGTCGAGATCGTGTGTCGATTTCGCCGAGATCGTGTATCGATTTCGTCCGGAGCGCGCAAGCCGAGATCGTGTGTCGATTTCTCCAGGTGATAGACTGGAGTTCGTTGGAGATCGGCTCAGATTTGAAAAATCTTCACCGAGGTGAAGAATTGTAGGGAGAGAGGAGATAGAGGAGTAGAGGAAGTTAGCACAGAGATCGAAAATCAAAAGAGAGAGAAACAGAGCATTGATCAAGCCAGATTGTGCTCCCAATCGACCGCCCGGTCGACTGGTGGAGGAGGCCGGTCGACCGCCCGGTCGATCGGTGTGTACGAACGTACATAGGAACACTCCGGTCGACAGCCTGGTCGACCGTGGAAGGAAGCGGTCAACCACTTGTCGACCGACTGACAAGGTCTTAGTCTCGGTTGGGCCCGGTCGACCGGCGCGATCGACTGTGGCATGGGTCGATCGACCGGCCGGTGGACCGAGAGACGCGTTTTCTGCTATCTTTTGGGATTCAGATTCCTTTTCTGGATAGGATCGAATTCAATCTGGGTTTCCTTAAATCCAGGGACTCTATGGCTATAAATAAGGGCTAGAGCCCTCATGTATTGTATCCCTAAGAATCCCTCTGAAAAGTTCTCTCTGTATTAGTTTGTATTGATTGTTGAATCAATAAAATCTCTCTCTCCCTTGCCCCGAGGACGTAGGCACAACAATTGGTATCAGAGCGCACAACAGTACTTGCCAAAAAAAAAGTAATGCAAAGTAACAATATCATGACATAAGAGAAATAAGACGAGGATTTAATATGGTTCGGTCAAACCCGGCCTACATCTATCGAGAGAGTACTTGAGAGAATTTTATTAATAAACTTGGTACAAAGATCTAACATTCTCCTTGATTCTCACAAGAGTATTCACTTGCCTTTGGATTCCTCAAGATTACAAGAGTAACTCCTCTCTTTACATCATCACCCACCTTCTCTTTGCATTGGATTCTTATATTTCTTTCTGTTACAATATACTAGGTTACAACCTTTATTTATAGAGTTTTACAGTATAAACCCTCGAACTATTAGATGTCTTGGCCGTCGGATGCTTGAAGAACTTGATCAATCATTGTAGGGGTTGATTTCCTTGATTTAGAATAATTCTAGACCCTTCAATTTTTAGAAACAAATCCTTCAATAAATAGAATTTGAGTTCTATTCGGAGTCCCCCAAAAAGGAAATCTGAACATGCCCGAAAAGAAAACTTGAATCCGATTCTTGGTGTTTTATTTGATCTGCTTCTTTCCAAGTTCTTTTTCTTCTTCAACTTGATTGGATCTTCTTTGACCATCATCTCCTCTTGAATATAAGGCAGTTTCACAACAATCTCTACTTTGACTTGTTTTTCAAGACTTTAACAAAATGTATTGAAAATTTTGGAATTTTACATTGACTCTTTCCTTGATTATAACGGTACCGTGAAGCCTTTATTCTTGCTCCCTCTCCCTGGTGCCTTTGGTTGATTCACCGTCATGCCTTGGCTATTTCGGGATTTGCCCGAATTCGCCTTTTCTCTTTCTTTAAACACTTTGACCTGGTTCAAGTCCCGTCGCAGTCTTCCTTAATACTCCACCTTGCGATGAACTTCCTTTCAAACTTGTCATTGAAACTCTATCTTAAACTGAGTTTCCTTCCTTCAGCTTGTATATCCCTCCACATTTTTCTCCTTTCAGGATTACCCTATTTTCTTGGCTAACCGTAATGATTCCATGTTGCACTTGAATCTAGCATCCCTTTGAGTCGAGCACTTATATGGATATTAGATTATACCGTGCCTTTGAGACATACTGGACTGCCTTCAGAGCAAGCACCGTCCTATATTTAGCTGTAATATTCACTGTCCCAGTGCCGATGACCTCGCAAGCTGAGCCATCCACTATTTTGACAGTCCGATCCTCCTTTGTAACAAAGGAGTTGAATATCTCCTTATAGAAACATACATGAACCGTACTATCAGAATCTAATATCCAGCCTTTATTTGTCGAAGTGTTATCTACGAAAGTCATTAACACATAGGTATCTGATACGCCCTCTGCTACATTTGCCACCACAGTTTGTTCTTTTTTCTTCAACCACTGTTGTCGATGCTTGTAGTCCTTCTTTCAATGACCTTCTTAGTGACAAAAGTGATGACTTCAACGAACCCGGATTTTCTTTCTTCCTCTTCCTTTTCCATGACAACCACACCTAAATTTTTCTATTCATCTTGATTTGGCCTTTTTCTTATCTCATTTGATAATAAAGTTGTTGTCACCTCTTTTAGATGAGAGTTTTTTTTCCGTTGAGTATGGTGTTTACGATATGATCGTATGACTTCAGAAGCGAACTGGGAAGCATTAACGGTTTGTCCTCCTCATCGATCTTCACATCAACGGCAATAACTCGCGGATGATCTTATTTAAGAAGTTCAGGTGCTCCAACACCGCTGTCCCTTCCTTCATGCATGGCCCATATAGTTGTTTCTTCAAGTACAGCTTGTTGGGGAGGCTTTTTGTCATATACAACGTTTATAATCTTGATCATAAACCCATAACTATTTCTTCATCAATCATGTTGTACATGACGTTGTTTGCGAAACATAATTGGATCGTGCTTATCACTTTCAGATCCAAATCCTCTCAATCATCATCTGACATGCCCGCAGGTTTTGTTGACTTCTCCTGCAGGGTTTTGTGAAGACCCTGTTGCACCAACAAAGCCCTTCACCCTCTTTTATCATAAACCAAAGTTTCTTTTGCTATTGAATTTCTCAACTTCGAACTTGCTCACAGAAATTCTATCTTCGACATATCGCCTTCTCATCAACCTTAAGCTATGATACCAATTGTTGAGACTATACCAACAATCGAGTTATGACACCAACTGTAGTGCGTCCAAGATCGTGATAAATGTTGCAGAATCATGCCAATATATAGTACTTGCCAAAAAAAATTAGTAAATAAAAGTAGCAATACCAAGATAAATAGAGAAATAACACGAGGATTTAACATGATTCGACCAAACCCAGCTTACGTCCATGAAGAGAAAATTTGAGAGAGTTTTATTAATAAACTTAGTATAAGAGATCTAATATTCTCTTTGATTTTCACAAGAGTATTCAAATTCTTCTTAAATCGCTCAAGATTATAAGAGTATTCTTTCTCTCTTTGCATCATCACCTACCAGTGTCTGTGCATTGACTATTATATTTTTCTTGTGTTACAATATACTAGATTATAACTTTTATTTATAGAAATTTACAATACAAATCATATTCGAACTATGAAATGATCTTGGTCGTTGGATACTTGAAGAACTTGTTCAATCCTTATAAGAGTTGATTTTCTTGATCTAGAATAATTCTAGACCATTCAATCTTTAGAAACAAATCCTTCAATGAATAGAATTTGAGTTCTATTCGGAGTCCACCAGAAAGGAAATCTGAACGCGCCCAAAAATGAAACTTAAATATGATTCTGGGTGATTTCTTTAATCTGCTTCTTTTCTAAGTTCTTTTCCTTCTCCAACTTGATTGGATATTTGTTGACCACTTTCTCCTCTTGAAAATAAGGCAATTTCACAATACTCGTGGCCTTGTACGCTTCTCTTTCAAACAGTTTGTGAGATAGGACAACAAGAAAAGCTCATGATATAGCTTATGAAAAAGTTTATGAAGACATAAATATAAAAGAAACAACAACAGAACACAGGATTCTGATAACTGAGATCCAGAGCTTCAAATTTTCAGGACAGCAATGGTGGATGTAATCCTCGGTGAATCTTAATGCAGCTGGTGCATAAACCGATGAAGCTACCAATTTGGGTCTGAAATCTTAATCTGGAACATGAACCTCAAAAAAGAACATACAAAAGACTCAATAAAGAACCATCCTTCTTGCTGATGCATCAGCCTCAAAAGAAAGCCATCAACTTTGGCTTTTGACATAATGGTTTTTATTGATATGCCTTTAATGAATAAACCAAATCATAATCTTAGCCGCCCTATGAAATCTCTAGCCACTCTAAAAGCCATCAATAGCCACCCTATGAAGATCAGAGCCACCCTATGAAGATCATAACCGCACTACGAGGATCTTAGCCACCCTATGAAGATCATAACCGTCCTATGAAGATCTTAGCCACCCTATGAAGATCATAGCCACCCTATGATTTCGATATATGTGTAGGGTGAAGTGATGAAGGGGTTTGAAAGTTTTACCTATAAATAGGCACCACATTACATCAGATTTCAAGGAGCAAGGAAGTGACAAGAGAGAGTTGTCAAATATTATATTGTTCTCTCCTTTCTCTTGCCATTCATCTTCCTTTTGTTAAGCTCTTGTGAGTTGGGTTTCATTGGGCTTAGGTGAGTGAGATTTGAGTTGTAATCTCTTATATTCTCCCTTTTGATTAGTGGATTCCTCTTACTGTCTTCTCCGTGGACGTAGGTCACATTGACCGAATCACATTAAATACTGGTGTGATGTTCTCCCCGTCTCTATCATTTTATATTACTGTCTTTCTCTCTATACTTGCCATCTCTTGCATTAGAAGACCACTACTACAACAAACTGGTATCAGAGCCAGTGTTATCTTCTTGTGGGTTTCGAGATGGCTTCGTCAAAGTACAAAGTAGAGAAATTCGACGGGAGAAATAGCTTCAGTTTGTGGAGAGTCAAAATGCGGGCTCTCTTGGTGTAACAAGACTTGTTGAAAGTCTTATTCGGTAAGGGCAAGTTGCTGGAATCCATGTCCGAGGACGAAAAAGAAGAACTCGAGATGAAGGCGCATAGTGCCATACAACTTTGTCTAGCCGATGAAGTTTTGCGGGAGGTTGCTGATGAAGATAACGCCGCCGGTTTGTGGCTCAAATTAGAGAGCTTGTATATGACAAAGCCCCTGACCAACAAGCTCTACTTGAAGCAGCGTCTCTTCACCCTTCGCATGAAGGAAGGTACGCCAATTAAAGACCACTTAGATGAGCTCAATAAAATTCTCATAGATTTAAAAAATATTGATGTTAGAATAGATGAAGAAGATCAGGCTCTCATCTTATTATGCTCATTACCTCCTTCCGTTGAAAATTTTGTTAATAGTATGCTCTATGGTAGAGATACACTCTCTTTAGAAGATGTCAAATTAGCTTTACATTCTAAGGAGTTAAGACAAAAGTTATCAGTTGTAAGAAGTGAGGATCAAGCTGAAGGCTTGTTCGTCCGTAGTCGTACAGAGAAGGGTCGAGAAAAATCTAGATCTAAATCTAGGTTAAGAAAAAATATTGAGTGTCACTATTGTCATAAGTTTGGACACTATAAAAAAGATTGTTTTAAGCTCAAAGAAAAAGAAGATGTAAGGAGGAAATCTCAAGATGAGAAATCTTTGGTTGTTACTGTTGCAGAAAAAGCCTCCACATCGCATGAGGTTTTTTCAGTTGCCGTCCTTGATGCACGTTCACGAGATGAGTAGGTTCTTGATTCAGGTTGTTCTTATCACATATGTCCTCACAGGACTGGTTTGTGACTTACCAACCAATTGATGGTGGTAATATCTTAATGGGAAATAACATGCCCTGCAAGACAATTGGTATTGGGTCAATCAGGATTAGAATGCATGACGGTATTGTAAGGACGTCGAGTAATGTTCGGCATGTGCCAGATTTGAAGAAAAATTTAATTTCTTTGAGCACCCTTGAATCCAATGGCTATAAGTTTTCAGCTGAAGGTGGAGTTTTGAGAGTTAGTAAAGACTCTCTTGTTGTGATGAAAGGAAAGAAGATGGATACCCTTTATATCCTTCAAGGTAGCACGGTGATAGGTGATGTCGCTGTGTCAATGTCAGAAGACCTAGACTTAGATACCACTCGTTGTGGCATATGCGGTTAGGGCATATGAGTGAGAGAGGACTACATGTGTTGAGTAAGCAAGGTTTGCTTTGTGGCCAGAAAATAGGAAAGCTTGACTTTTGTGAACATTGTGTTTTTGACAAGCAGTACTAGGTTTCTTTTGGTACAGGTGTCACAGGACTAAAGATACCTTAAACTACATCCATTCAGATGTTTGGGGTCCCTCTCAGGTTCCATCAAAAGGTGGAGCTAGTTATCTTCTAACTTTAATTGATGATTATTCCAGAAAAGTTTGGGTACATCCTCTCAAGCATAAGAGCGATGCGTTTGCTACCTTCAAGTAGGGAAGGTTATGATCGAAAAGCAAACAGAAAAGAAGGTGAAGCGCCTCAGGACCGACAATGGTATGGAGTTCTGTTCCATGGAGTTTGATCAATTCTGTAAAATTGATGGAATTGTGCGGCATCGTACAGTTCGGTACACACCACAACAGAATGGAGTTGCAGAAAGGACGAACAGGGAACTGTGGGAGAGAGCTCGGTGTATGCTCTCTAATGCTGGTTTGTCAAAATGCTTTTGGGCCGAGACAGTAAATACAGCTTGCTATTTGGTAAATCGGTCTCCCTCTATAACTATTGATTTTAAGACTCCTGAAGAGTATGGTCTGGTACCCCTGCTAATTACTCTCATTTACGAGTATTTGGTTGCCCTGCTTATTTTCATGTAAATGATGGTAAGCTTGAACATAGGGCAAATAAAGCTATATTTCTTGGTTATGCTACTAGGGTGAAGGGATACAGGCTGTGGTTTCCTGATCCTAAGTCACCTAAATTTGTTATTAGTAGGGATGTTACTTTTGATGAAAATTACATGCTTCAACCGAGAAAGGAGTCTGTTGTTGATATTACAGGTTCAGGAGAGGAAGCAAGAAAGTAGGTAGAGCTTGAGAGCAAAGTTACAGAAGGAGTGCAGGAGAGCACTCGCGTTGAACCAGTCAATGATGCTCAAGGTTCAACTTCGGGTGATGATACACTGCAAGAGCAACAGTACAGTATTGCCACCGGGAGAGCAAGAAGGCAGATCCGTCTACCTAAGCGATACACCTATATAGATATGGTCACTTATGCTCTAAGTGTGGCAAAATCTTTTGAGATTCCAGAGCCTTCTACCTACAATGAGGCTATCAGTTCTGATGAAGCTGCAGAATGGACTGTTGCTATGAGTGAAGAGATGAAATCTCTTCACAAAATTCAAACGTAAGAGTTAGTGAAGCCGCCCAAGGGACAGAAAATTATTGGCTGCAAATGGGTCTTTAAGAAGAAAGAAGGAATTCCTGGTGCTGAGTCTGTAAGATACAAAGCACGCTTGGTAGCCAAATGCTACAGTCAAACAGAGGGCATCGACTTCAATGAAGTATTCTCTCCAGTTGTGAAGCACACCTCTATTCGTGTGCTGGTAGCCATGGTTGCTTGGTTCGATCTAGAGCTCGAGCAACTTGATGTGGAAACAGCCTTTCTTCATGGCAAGCTTGAAGAGCAAATCTTTATGCATCAACCAGAAGGATTTATTATTGAAGGCAAAGAAGACCATGTGTGCAGGTTAAAGAAATCTCTTTATGGTTTGAAGCAGTCACCTAGGCAATAGTATTTGAGGTTTGATACTTTCATGATTGAGCATGACTACTCTAGGAGTAAATATGATAGTTGTGTTTATCATCAGAAGCTTAATGATGGTTTTTTTGTATATTTGCTTTATATGCTGATGACATGTTGATTGCAGCTAAAAACATGTCTGAAGTTGAAAAGTTGAAAGCTCTACTCAAATAAGAGTTTGAGATGAAAGATTTGGGAGCAGCGAAGAAGATTTTGGGAATGGAAATTCACAGGAACAGGTAAGAAGGAAAATTGTTCCTATCTCAGAAAAATACATCGAGAAGGTGTTGGAGAGATTTGGCATGCTTGATGTCAAACTTGTGAAAACTCCACTTGTTGCTCATTTTCGACTTTCAGCAGATTTGTCTCCTCAAACTGATGAAGAAGAGATGTACATGTCTCGTGTTCCCTATGTCAGTGCAGTTGGAAGCATTATATATGCTATGGTGTGCACTCGATCGGACATTTCGCATGCAGTCAGTGTCGTAAGTCGATATATGGACATGCCAGGAAAAGGCCATTGGCAGGCAGTGAAATGGATTTTGCGATATTTAAAAGGATCTACTAATATTGGTCTGTGTTTTGACAGGGAAACTAATTCTGATTGCAAAATTGCAGGATATTCAGATTCAGATTTTACGGGCGATTTGGATAGAAGAAGATGTCTAACAGGTTATACTTTCACTCTTTCAGGTAGTGCCATTAGTTGGAAAGCGACTTTACAGTCGACAGTTGCTTTGTCACTACGGAAGCAGAGTATATAGCAGTTACAGAGGCAGTGAAAGAAGCTATTTGGTTAAGAGGCTTGGTGAAGATCTCGGCTTACACCAAGGAGTAACTACGGTATTTGTGACAGCCAGAGTGCTATACATCTGACGAAGCACCAGATGTATCATGAGAGAACAAACACATTGATGTCAGGTATCACTTTATTCGAGAAATTGAAGTCATCAAAGTTAAGAAAATTGGTACTGCAGATAATCCAACAGATATGATGACAAAGCCTGTACCTTCGAACAAGTTCGAGTACTTTCTCGATTTGCTTGGTGTTCAAAGTGGTGAAGGTTGAGCCTGTCGAAACTAGAGAAGACAGTAAGAATTCAAAGGACCCTTGATACAGTTCAAGTTAAGGTGGAGAGATTTGTTATTCATTCAAGACAAGATGGAAATTTGTTGATATGTCTTTAATAAATAAACCAAATCATAATCTTAGCCACCCTATGAAATCTCTAGCCACCATAAAAGCCATAAATAGCCACCTTATGATGATCATAGCCACGCTATGAAAATCATAGCCGCCCTATGAAGATCATAGCCACCCTATGATTTTAATGTATGTGTAGGGTGAAGTGATGAAGGGGTTTGAAAGTTTTGTCTATAAATAGGCACCACATTGCATGAGATTTCAAGGAGTAAGGAAGTGAGAAGAGAGAGTTGTCAAATATTGTATTGTTCTCTCCTTTCTCTTGCCATTCATCTTCCTTTTATTAGGCTCTAGTGAGTTGGGTTTCATTGGGCTTGGGTGAGTGAGATTTGAGTTGTAATCTCTTGTATTCTCCCATTTTGATTAGTGGATTCCTCTTGCTGTCTTCTCCGTGGACGTAGGTCACATTGACCGAGCCACGTTAAACACTGGTGTGTTGTTCTCTATGTCTCTATCATTTTATATTACTGTCTTTCTCTCTATACTTGTCATCTCTTGCATTAGAAGCCCACTGTCACAACAGTTTTCTATACTGATTTTGACTATTGATGAAGGTGGGGTTAATACTAAGCAGGGCCAGCAGGCTCTGCCCTTGTCGCTGTGAGATTTGTGTATGATCATCCGGACTCGTTCCAGACGATCCTCGGGAAAAAACCAGAAGATCTCGGGGATTATGTTGATGACACTGACGAAGAATGTGAAGATACTGACGAGACTGAAGTTAGCAGGCTTGTAAGGCTTCTGGAAGGCCTGGGCAATATTCACAACCTTTCGCTCGAATTTGAGAATCGATATCTGAAGGTTGGTCTTTCTCCCTGTTCAATTTCGCAAACTCATTACTCATTGGTTCAATGATTTTGCCATGTTATATGTTCAATCGTAATCTTATTATGTTTCTTTTCCTTTTATAAAGATACTGACAAAGCAAGGAATGCCATTACCCACGCTTGCAGAGGTTGAAGAAACCGATCTGAAAATGATGCTTAGCAATTCATATATGGTTTTCAGTTGTGTCATGCTTGCTGAACAGTAGCCCAAATTTGGAGGATTTAATTTCTCAGCAACTGTAGAAAACTACTGCTAATGACATTGCCCTGTTTTGTGATCAGGTTAATGATGGGATTGATGATTACGATTACCCAGAAATTACAATGGTAGATTATTGGGGATAAACAGATACCTTCAGATTTCAGGAGAAATCAGCAATCCACAGATACTGTATACCTCGAGGATGGAGAGTCAGTATCGGATTACATTCATAAAGTTTTTATTGAACAATGCACATGTCCTCAACAAGATTCTAACTTCTGTTGGATGTACAGTAGTCCTTCCATCTTGATTTTCATATTTCAATTGGGTTGTGGGTAGGAAAACAGGGCTTTCTGGACTAAATCAACCAATTAGTCCTTTAGAATTCCGCCACGAGCTGCTACATTATAGGGTAATTGATTTGGTTGTATTGGTATTTTTTTTTTTTAAAAACTAGTTCCCTTAGAATCAATGGCAGCGACGTCTCTGAATTACTTACCTTATTTCCAATGCTCATACATTAGGTAGAAAGTCTAGGAGACACGAAATATGACGAGTCAAAGAAAAAATTTCTTTTTTTCTGGATACAAATGTTACAGGTATACACAAACATGTGTATTTATTCATATATATAATAATATTTTTGGAACAAGGGATGTGGCCTGGTCTTGAACCTACACCTCTGGTAAGCCAACCATCTACAGGCCTCTCTGGCCATGTATATGATGAATTAACAGTAGCAACATAGTTAAATAGAACATTGTAATTGTATATTATACATAAACTTGTAAATTACAGAAATCAGTGTTATTCTAACAGTCATTACCCTTCTCGTCCTGGGAATTTATACTATTTCATACTATTTTCGTCCTCTTGGAGATATACTTTTTTCCATAACACGTAAGGGTTATTTGGGATTTAGCAATAACAGCTGTTTTTTTTGATATTTAGAGGGAACAAAACAATATAATCATTAATAACACGGTCAGATCATCTGAACAGACTTTTCATGTCTACTTGACGTTCATTACTTATTGAATAAATCTCCTCTCAGGTACTTCCAGAAAGAGAGCAAAGAAAGCAATGGAGCAGACGCAAACAACCTCCAGTGAATATGTTCACTAAATATGTTCAGTCTTTTAATTTTAACTAAACGCCCGTACATTGTAAATACCACCAAATGGAGACAAAATTAAATCAATGCATATGTTCATAACCTTTTAATATTAAGCATGGCCGTTTGTTTCGCGTAAAAACTCCGTAATTCGTAAATGACTTACTACCCAGTTACAACTACGGCGTTTGTTTGGACCGTAATTCGTAAAAGACTTACATAACTCAACTAACACTCACTTGCAACCCAGTTACCACTCACTTACAGCCCAGTTACAGTTAATTTTGTGGTCATACAAATTTGTAATATTTTTTTATATTAATATTAAAATTTTTTAATATTTAACTTTTTTAATATTTATTTGCAGTATTAAAACTTTTAAAATTACCAAATAGTTAATTTTGTGGTCAACTTTTTCACTTACGATTTGTACATTACGACAACCAAACACCGTAAAGTACAATACACTTTCCCACTTTACAATTTTATATTACCAACCAAACACCGTAAAATTTACATACATGTAACTCATTTACAATTGTAAAAGACTTTACCAATTACAACTACGAATTACGGCCAGTTACGACAACCAAACAGACATAGAAAGCATATTTGTAAATGGGGATACTTAAAAATAGTTTCTTTTGTTAGTTTAGGGTAAAGCTGATGTCCCCCCCTACAATAATGCAATTTTAGTGAGGGTAAACAGATTAATGGCGTATTTGTTCTCGTAATTGGTCCATAAATGGTAAATTGCAATTACAGAGCAAAATCACTTACGGTGTTTGTTTGAGGTTGTAAGTCATAAATACACTTGCAACCCACTTGCAGCCTAAACAGTTAATTTTGTGGTGATGCAAATCTCACTTACATCCTACTTGCAGTACAAACAGTAATTTTGTGGTCATGCAAATCTTTATTTTAGACAGTTAATTGTAATTAGATAAATATGATTAATCTTTTTAAATTACAAGAAATTATTTTTTAATTATTTGATTAAATTTAATTATTAGATTAAAGTTTTTATTAATTATTCTAATAATTTTTATTATTAAAATCTTTTTATTACTAGATTTATAATTTTTAATATAAAATTAATATTTTTCATTATTAAATTAAAAATTAAAATTTTTAACCTACATTTTTAATATTTACATTTTATTTTATTATTTTTACTATTTAAAATTTTCTAAATCACCAAATAGTTAATTTTGTGGTTAACTTTTTCACTTACAACTTACACATTATCAACCAAATACCGTAAAACACAATATACTTTCTCACTCTCAATTCACATTACGAATCAAACACCATAAAACTTATTTGCATAAACTCACTTACAATTATAAATGAGTTTATCAATTACGACTTACAACTTACGATCACTTGTAGCAGCCAATCAGGCCCTAAGAGTGCTTGGCATGAAAAGGATCAATCTTTACTTTAGTGTTGGATACTGTCAAGTAATGGGGCATCTAACATTGATTAGACCCGGGTCTTCTGCAGAAGTGATCCTGGTTTCTGCTGAAATAATGGCAGAATGGCAATGACAGAGAAATAATTGCAAAAAAATGGCTTTTTGCTAGCTAGGCCTGTAGTGTG
The DNA here is from genome assembly GCA_038442645.1 of Agave tequilana. NCBI lineage: Eukaryota > Viridiplantae > Streptophyta > Magnoliopsida > Asparagales > Asparagaceae > Agave > Agave tequilana. The sequence goes on from JAVJIF010009835.1 coordinate 88,998, forward strand.
GCCGCAGATTTTGCATAGAAAGTAACATGGAAAAATTCTACTAGAATTAGTCATCAGCATCACCGACACCTATGACGCTGCCGTTGAGCCACAACTTGCTTTGACCTTGCGCGGAGCGTCTGACATAAATCTTGAGTAGCTCGAAATAATGGTGCCTGTTCCCAATGGCAATGGCGACTAATGCAATCTCCTCATCTCTTCCGTTTCATTAATGTCGTGAGGTCTCCCTCCATGCTCTCACTGTCATTGACATCAATGGCAAATTACGTTCACCTATTGCCCTTCGCCAGCTGATTTCTGGGAAACATGTCAAGCAGTATGTGATGACGTAGTTGACTTAAGATTGCATCATTACTAACTGCAGTAAGGTGAGTCTCCGGATTCACATTCTTTTAGTTTGTTAAGTTCACATGTGAACTTATAGTCCCATGTCAAATACAGGGTAAAGTGCAGTGAGTTTAGACTTAATCTCGTTGCAGGATTAGTTCTAAAGAAATCAAGATGCCACTATTTATTAAATTTGATTGTTTGTAGAGTGCTAACTGCTAACATGCATGTACAGGGGTGCTGTTTGTGATATAGGAATATTTCTCAGATTTGTTGCCAGAAATTTATGGCGGTAACTGAATCATACCACCAACCTTAAATTTGATTGGCTAAGACTTCTTGAGGATTACTGCAGCAATCCTTGTGCTAGCTTTGCCGTTGATTTGTCTAGCAGAGTCCTACATCTGCATCACCAAAAACACGACCCTGTCTACATGTTTGATGCAGTCTCAGTAACCAAGTCCCTTTAACAAGGCCCTTGTGACCCCGACACCCCCCCACCACCCACCTCTCTCTCTCGCCGTAATTGAGGTCAATCACAGCTGCCTGATCACAGTTAGTCATGCTAAAGTCGTATACTATGATTTGGTCAGCAATATGATGGATGGATGAGTTAAATTATACAAACTCAGGAATCAGGATCTCGGAAAATACATCAATGCGTGAGGAGCTCCAACTGGTTACCTGCCCAAAGCTGCAACTTTCAGGCAAAATCAATTGACATTATTTAAAACAATCTAGAAGTGGGAAGAGGTAGCTATCCATGATTTCTTGTGGCAAGAAATCAAGGCCCTAGATGCTCACCTTATAAATATTTTTTGATGACTTGTTCAATGGTATTCTTACCTACAATCTAGATTTTTCAGGTTTATGAATATAATGGTTCTGTATGTAGTTTTGTGCAGTTCTTGTATTTCACCCATGCTCTCATTAGTAGAATACGCGTATGCACATTCGGTGGGGTGTGGGATTTACCGACCTTTATTTACCTAAAGAAAAGAACGAAGAACATGAGAAGAAGAGATCAAGGGAACTAGCTGCACAGTATCGGAACACAGTGGGAGGACAGTTTGTTAATAACCTCAAAATAATGCTATTTCCTTGCATACTTTCAAAATAATTATTTTATAAAAGAGAAGCTGTTTTCTTAAATCCGAACATAATTTCTCATTTGCGCTCTTCAGTGTCATTAGATTTTCCAAATATTGCAGTACAGGTGTCTGCACAGTTTTAAGAAGTTCATTTCGATGTAAGTTTATAACTATCTTGGAGGTATAGCCACATTTTTGTATGTTCTGCAGAAGTTTCTTATTCGCTTCTTTTAACACGCATCTTCTCGTTTTTATGTTCCACGCATTTCACATTTCTCATATCATTTTGGTACCATCATATGGTGTGCCAATATCACATTTCATGTTCTATGTTCTTCTCCCATTGACAGTTTAGAGTAAACATGTCATATTAGCTGGTTTCAATTCTATCAATGTAAGTGAGAACTGTATGCGGGTAATATTTGATGAATCTCAACAGAGGGTATAAGAATTTTTTTATTTATATATGGATTCTGAATATGGTACATATACAACTGCTTTGAGAAACTTTGGACATCTCTATGCATGCTAAAACAAATGAACATCATTCAGATTGATGGTAGTTTTGAGAGAAGTTAGTCACAAGCGTCTTTGGCAATACGAGCTTCATATCCACCACCTTCTCTTTTCTCAAGCTTGTAAGGAACAGAAGTTCCGAAAACTTTGTCCCACATCACGAAGAAGGGTTGCCCGAAGTTGCACTTGCTGCCAGATAGCTGGTGGTGAATCTCATGATATGCGGTGTTGTTGCGAAACAACAAGTGGAGTGGATTCCAAGGAAGCATCAATCCGCAGTGGTCGTCAATCCCTTTAATGGTCGCAAAGGAGAAGAAGAAGATTGATGTATTTACTGACATTCCTGAAATGAAAAAGGCCAACGCGCCGGCTACTGTCTCAGTGAGAATTCCGTCTACTGGATGGTTGTACTGAGCGCCATAGGCATAAGGAGCAGTGAGGCGGTGGTGCCACGAGTGGAAGTTTCTGTACAGGAACTTGTTGAGGTGCATACATCTATGAACAAAGTACTGCCAGGTATCAAACACGAGCATTGCGATGAAAAACTGCATGGCAATTACTGGGAGGGGTAAATTCGAGCCTGCACCGTCCAGAACTTTGTCGCCTTCTGTCACCTATCAAATTAACATGTCAATGTTGAAACACAAGTTAGGGTCATATGCACGCTATGTGTAAGAATATTGAGTTTTAATTAACTTGGCAACAAGATGATATATATTGTTAACATGCACACAAACCTTGAAGAGCAGCAGAGCAATTGTTGCCTGAATTGCTTGCTGAAGAAGCACCCCTTTGACAACATCCTTCTTGGAAATCAAGTTCTTGGTTTCTTCATCTCCTCTTGAATGCAGCCTGTACTTGTCCAAACACCCAACATCTCGTAGAATCCTGAATAGACCCAATAAACCACGATGGGCACGATCATTGACAAGAACTCATCGGATTGCAGAAAGTCCATTGTGATTGTGTCTGTTTGAGAGAGAGAGAGAGAGAGAGAGAGAGAGAGAGAGAGAGAGAGAGAGAGAGCTGGGGAGAGAGAGAGGGGGAAGGGGAGAGAGTGGTTTGAGGAGAAATTAAGCTGAAGGGGGTGTTTATATAGTGAATATTTAGGTGACAATTGTGATCAGCATGAGATGAGATATATATAGCAAGGACTGTGGAATTGAAGGAAATTAAGGATGATTGAAATTATGGTGTGTAAAGTTTAAATGCAGGAAACCGCGTCACGGAGAAAGAAATGCTTGGCTTTGAGCTTTGACTAATATTCATAAACTGTTTTAGTTGGCAGCTAGTGACTAATATTGATCATAAACTGATTAGTTCGCAGCTGGGGGGTATGTTATCTGGCAATACAGTATGAACGAGGAACATGTCCAGTCTCCCAATTTCGGGGCCGTTTGTTTCGCGTAAAACTCCGTAATTCGTAAATGACTTACTACCCAGTTACAAGTACGGCGTTTGTTTGGACCGTAATTCGTAAAAGACTTACGTAACTCAACTAACACTCACTTGCAACCCAGTTACCACTCACTTACAGCCCAGTTACAGTTAATTTTGTGATCATATTTGTAATATTTTTTTATATTAATATTAAATTTTTTTAATATTTAACTTTTTTAATATTTATTTGTAGTATTAAAACTTTTAAAATCACCACATAGTTAATTTTGTGGTCAACTTTTTCACTTACGACTTATACATTACGACAACTAAACACCGTAAAGTATAATACACTTTCCCACTTTACAATTTTATATTACCAACCAAACACCGTAAAATTTACATACATGTAACTCATTTACAATTGTAAAAGACTTTATCAATTACAACTACGAATTACGGTCAGTTACGATAACGAAACAGACCCTTCGTTGGGCCCCTGGTTCGTGAAACTCATGCTTTATAATTATTATTTCAATATTTGTTTAAAATGTCTGAAAACAAGGGAATAATCAAAACGATAGGGCTGATCATAGTACGTTTTCAATGTCCATTGATCATTCTGTGTTGTATATGGACATTTTCGTTTTTCTAATTGTTTCATTATAATCTCTACAATGACATAAGGTGAAATCTCTCATCTTTGAATGGGGGTGGGGGTAGTTGCTAAAGTAATAATTATTAGTATGTAAAACAAATAAGGGTAGTATTGTCATTCTCTATTTATTTATCTATATAAAGGACATGTTATCCCCATCTAGGGTTAAACCATCAAGCCGTTTATTTTTTCCAAATCTAATATGGTATCAGAGCTATCTCTGATTTTCTCCACAAAACTCTGTATCCAAAAATTCCTTCATTAAAATTCTCCAAATTCTATCTACTGAGTCAACCAGTCGAGTCAAATCTCTGGCGAGTCACAACCAGTCACCGAGTCAACTCGTAATATGTTCGTCGAGTCAACTCGGCACTACCAACTGACAGGGCTCTCTCCCCTTTTTCAACGGTGATGTCATTGCTCGACTTCTCGCCCGAGCCCGCATCCGCACCCATCTCAGTCCTCATCTGCCTCATATCTCAAAATCTCAAGATCCAGCTCTCGAGTTTGCCTTCTCGACTCGCGTAGTCTTCGTACGATCTGTCCTCAACCCCTGCATGACCTTTACTCCTTGACAATGCCTCTGCAAGTCACCATTCTCCTCACAGACCCAATCTCTCTACACGACATTAAATCGCCGACGACAACCGCATCCTTGGACTCTTTGTCGACCTTTTCCTTCATCAGCAGTGGTCTGTTGCTCGACCTCCCCTCTCCCTACTACCACAACCTTGACCTCCTGTAAGATCTTGACCTCTCTAGTTTCATAATAACGCAGACAAAGAAGCGGAAATGCCAGCTAGATCTTATTCTAACACTGACGAACTCTAAAGTATATCTTTAGGTAAAACTCGAATCCACGAACAATTGAAAAGAGAAACTCAATTCTATTGATTGAAAATTTGATAAAAGTTGCCTCTAAAGACAAATATACAAGGGATTTAAATAGGCTTTAAAAGTAGTAGTCTATCCTAACTAGAAAATTAGAAATAAAAAGAAAAATGAAAGAAATTGGAATCCAAATTGGACTAGAAAATAAAATCCTAAACAGAATCGGATACAGAGTTGGTGACATAATTAGTCGACTAACGGCTAGGGTTAGTCGACTAATGAGAAGCCCAAAAATTAACCAACTCTTTGTTAACCAGAATTAGTCAACTACTGGCATTGATTAGTCGACTACTAAGAGTGTTAGTCGACTAACCTTGATGATTAGTCGACTAATGCAAATCTTGCTACTTCTTTCTTAGCTTCCTACATCAATCCCTCCCTCTTCAAAAGAACTCGTCCTGAAGTTCCAATAAATCAAACCATGAACGATGTCATCTTTACAAAATTTTGCCTGAGAAAAAGTGTGATCCCAAAATCTTGATCTTTCTCGAAGAGTTTCCAAAGTGCTATTGACGATAAAACTTGGCATCGTGTAGAATGCCTATAGTCATGTTACATAAAATAAAGGGCATCACCTTAGAAAAATTGAATCTTTTCTACTTGTATCTCGACAAGTCGTACATCTCCTTATAATTATAGGTCAATGATGGATCATGCTTTCATCGTGCCCATGTGCAAATAGTAGGTGTTATGAACTTGAAAAATTGAAAGCTTTTCATCTCAAACACTCTCCTTCTGCATGAAAGGATCTTCGAAATCATGAAGAATACTTACACTATGTTGCCAAAGTGGTTTAGGCTCTCTCACATGTTTCAACTTCATCTTCTCAGAAATTTCAGTAGAGAAAACAACCTCTTCCTTGACCACTAGTGCAAAACTCTAGTTTGTTTTCTTCGATTCCACAAAGAACTTGACTCGATTGCACATGTATATGAATTTGGCTTCTCTTTTTTTATAGAGTTTGGACTAGATGGAATAGGCTTCATGGTGATTCTTTTGTCCTTCCAAGTGAACACATACATGTTCCTCTTGCCTTGGAGTCATGTGGATGAGGAAAGGGAAAAAGTGTTCCAGTTTGAAACATTCTTTCTGTCTTTCCGACCCATCTTGCGTTAGCCTCTAGGTCTTCTCTTCACCGATGTCGGACCTTTGAATTTCGGCGTGAACAAAGAGGCAATGTCATCCGATAGATGTTCCCTTGTGATTCTGAGTGTGTCTCAGTGTTCAGAGGGGAGGCGGGACTAGCGACACGGATTAGAGTGTCTGGATCTGAATCTGCTATACTTTTTTTTCAAAAATGTAAACACGGGATGTAAAATAATTTTTTGTATTACACTTGTTAGATGTAATCAAATAAATTTAATGGAATAGTATTCGAAATGAAAATATTCTTGAAATGGAAATATCTTTTGGAATGGAAATGTTTATGTTTAGATGTCCTCCTGTGACTCTGAGTGTGTCCTCAGAGTTCGGAGGTGAGGTGGGACTAGCGGGACAAATTGAGGTATACGTTTTATCGGAGGAGGTACTTCTATGTCTTCATTGGAGGTACAGTATCGTTCATTCGCCTAATGTGTGGTGATCATATGTTGCAGTTGGCTAAGAGGAGGAGCGCTTTATTGTCTTGCACTAGAGGCCCCCTCGGGAGTAAGTATGTACTCTTTGAGGAAGCCTTAACGGATAAATTCTTTCAGGTACCACCGGAGGCTTATGCAGTGGGCAGTCTTATGTCCCTTACTGATAGTAAGAACAATAATCTTTCACTCTGAGAAGTGCAATGTAGTGTTGGATCGACTTAAAGTGCCTTATTCAAGGTTAGTCCTTGATTGCACTGAAGACTTCGTTGATGGGGAGCCTCAGCGGGTGAAATGCTCTTCCGCTCTGTAGACTCGGGGTGGATTTGGAGAGAGAATCGGGAACGCTTGATTCTTGAAGGCGGGTTGTCTGGTTGCTGGCATGGGTCAGAATCTCGCGATGCAAGTTTATTTTCTCTCCATCATTACCGCGTTTGAGAGAATGGTTGATGAAACTCTTCATAGCCTCCTCAAACAAAATGTAAGTCTGGGCCCGAGATAATACTTTACTTATGCGAGTGACGTCTTGCTTCAACAAGTGTTTGTATGGAGGTGAGAGACCTACAGTCCGCTAATGAACACGAGTGCAGATACATCTTCATCGCAGCTGAGAATCTTGGTAAGTTAGCTTTGAAAGTAGCCGATGTAAGACTTGAGGCTGTCACCCTACTTCTTTGATGAAGAGGAGGTGGTCATTATTCTTCTTGGCTTTCCGATGGAAGGTGTATTCGGTGAGGAACGACTCGGTAATCTTATCGAAACTGTGGAGAAAACGTGGTGGTAGGGAGTAAAATCAATTCGAAGCCACGCCTTTTAGGCTGGATGAAAAGATTCTGCACATGAATGGATCGTTGCGGGAGTGGATCACCAGCTTATCTCAGAAGTGTCTAAAGTGTTGAACTGGGCTGTTCACTCCAGACTAGTAGTCGAAGGCCAAAGTTGTGGACTTCTTCCAAAGTTGTGGACTTCTTTGGAAATTCGCACTCGAGAATCTCTTAAGAGAGAGAAGAGTCAGAGACTTTGGCAACTGTCGGTGTCGGTTCGTTATGGGACTGTAGCTTCACCTCCTAGACCCGCCTCTGGACTAGTTTGTTTAGGGTTCTAACGTCGGGGGAACTCTTCGGTCTTTTTTGAGTCTGACCGCGCTGAACTCCTGATTGGTAACGACGCGAGTCTGCTTCATTGTCGGAGCTGTCTTCGCACAAGGGAGACATTGGTCTGGGCCACCTCAAAGTGACGAGCCTAATGCCCTATGTCTCCTGTCTTTCAGGTTCGTCCTCCAATTGCTTTTGTGCCTGGGTGCCTTAAAGGGCAGTGATTTGAGCCTGGAGTTGATTGTTAAGTTACTTCAACGCCTCCTGTTCACGAATGGCGTTCTTGCGGTCGAGAGCTGCCTGCTCCTGATCGCGATCTGACCTGGCTTACTGCTTCTTCATCTGCTCCTTCATGTCGGTGAGCATCTAAAGGATCTGGTCTTCGTATAGCAGCGATTGGGTGTTGGTGACTATCCTCTGAGATGAGGAGTCAGCGTCATTTATGCCGCGCTCGCAATTGGCGGTGTGTGGGGGAGATCGTGCCCCCAGTATTGGTATTGGTCCCGCTTTGGAAGGGGCACCTTGTGGGTGATCGTCTACCTCTTGGGGACCATAGACACTAAGGGAGAGTTTTTTTGAGGAACGTTTGATTGGAAGAGAGGGATGCCTCGAGTGTAAACTCAAGATCTCCATGAAAGCACCAGTTTGTGGTGGATAAATCTCACCAGTTTGCGGTGGATGAATCTCTGACACAAGAGAGACGTTCCCGATTCGACCTGTCAGAGCATACAAAAAAGAGACACCTTTCAGATTAGGAGCACCGATATGGTTCCGGCTTAAGACCCTCGGGCGTGAGAATCGGTAGGTGGAAGGTGCGAGGACCGAGCAGAGAGAAACTGCCGGTGTGTTTTGGTTAACTGGTACAGGGAAACTGTTAGTGTGGTGGTATGTGTGTGCTTTTAGGGTTAGAGAAGCGACCTCCTTCTCCTTGGATAAAAATGATAGTATATACCTGATATGAATGCTGGCATGGAGGCGGAATTGATGGATTATTGTAACTGCACGATCTACACGTGTTGGATCTGTTGTAACGGTCGTGATAATTGACGTTGGTTAGTTGAAATTGCATGCAAGAAAATCTGTCATTGTTCATAATGTCGCGCTGATAGGGAGGCTATATGTTATGAACGTGAAGGAGGATGGAACTGCATAACTGCTGGCGGAGATTAATGATGATCTGTTGTTGGAGCTTCAGGGTCGGAGCTGAAATCTTCGGAATGGGAAGGGTCTCGGAGAGGAGAAGATCCCGAGGAGGTGAGGACTTCGAAGTGGTAAAAGCCTCGGAGTGGCAGAATGTGATTCCGGGTTGAAAATGTCTTCGGGATGGAGAACAGCTATAAGAAGGCTGGATGTTGCGGAGGCTTCGCGATGGACTCTAAGAGTTGTGGATGTCTCGGGAGAGCCCTCGGTAATTTGGACACGTGTCATCATTCTGATTCGAGTCAAATTATGACCACTACGGCTCCTAATTCTTGTTGAAAGTTCTACTGCTGTTAATACAAGTTACAACAACAGCAATCCTTGTGCTAGCTTGGGTCGTCTTGTGCATGGTCTCCGAAAAGGATGTGATTTGTTGAGATAGCGTCTTACATCATCATATCGCAGACGCTATGATCATGGCTGCCTCCCCCCACAAACCTTGAGCATCTCGAAGTTGGCGTGCCTTTGATGCAGTCTCAATGACCAAGTCCTGTTTCGAGTGTAATCGAAGTAATTAACAACTGATCTCTTGCAGTCACAGTCACTGAGAATATCGATAACAATTACCTTTTCCTTGCCGCCATGCACCGTGTTGTATGTCAATGATTGATCCAGTTGAATTGAACAACTCGGCGTTCACGGGGGACCTACAGATATTACCACCATTCACAAACTCGTGAATATAAAGCTTCAAAGTTCAGGAGTTGTTGAAGGCATTGACCCTGGCACATGTCCCGACCTTGTATTATTGACAATATATTGGTGATGAGCCAGTAGGGGAAAGGATATAGCTATCAGCGATAATTGAAATCAACGATTGATCGACATCTTATATATGGTTTCATGACATAGTCTATATTGAACATTCTTGTGTTAGGTCTACATTTTCTTTTTTTCAGTACTGATGACAGAGAAAAAGAAAAATCCAGTGTTGTCATCTTTCTCATAAAACAATTGCAAAAGGAATACATTCACAGAAAAGATGACAATACCCTACTTCTTGCAAAATAATTATGGTTGGAATCGAGCTGAAAAAACATGGGTGATAAAATAATGGGGCTCATATTTTTAGTATTCCACAGACTTCACATTGTCGCAGTAATTAGTTGTCGAGATAACAAGACAACAATCTACTAATCTTTTATAACCACAATTTTTTTGATTGGAATTCTAATTTGACAGTGACTCATGTTCGTATCACGTCCGAAAAATATATCCATCTATTTATAAACTTTTAACATTTCTTGAAACCGACCGTAACTCTATATTCCCATCTTAATAAGAAATTTTAAAATAAAAAAAGCATTTATTAAATAGAGAAATCAAGAAGAAAATGAAATAAATATGTAATCATGAAGAGAGATGAATACTCACACACACTCATCCCTATGTCAAAAAAAAGTTGAAAATAAAAGGAGGTTACAATATCTAAAAAAATAGTTATAACATCTACATTTTTCTATCTCAAAAAAAAAGTTTGAAATAATAAAAAAAATTATCGAAATTTTTATTTCAAAAAAATATTGAACTAAAAAATTCTATTAGAATAAGAAAACATGATGCTTATCTCAGAAAAAAAGATGAAGAATTTCTTTTTTTCCCATTTAAGATTGGAATTCTCGATTGCAAAACTTGTAAGAAACAAATTAAAAAAAAAAAAACTTCTAATAAATTTTATGTTATATCGATTCTACTTTTGTTGCACATGCAAAGCACATACCCGAAAGCTTGTTCTCATAAAGATAAGAGAAATCACAGCAATAACAGAAATTTTATCCATGAATATTAATGCATGTCTTTATAAGTTTTCAAAAGTTTCATTTTATTTATATATCAAGCATTCTTGGTGGTATGACCATTGTTTTTCTTGTATGTTCAGCAAAACTTTCGAACTATGTGTCCTTTGCGGCATATTTCACATTTCACATTTTCTTGCTCTTATGCCACCATATATGTACATATGATCTGACAACAACACGTTTCATACCCCCTTTCCTACAGCCCACCATCCCTCCCACTTATCTAACCATGCAATTGGGGCCGTTTGTTTCGCGTAAAACTCCGTAATTCGTAAATGACTTACTACCCAGTTACAACTACGGCGTTTGTTTGGACCGTAATTCGTAAAAGACTTACGTAACTCAACTAACACTCACTTGCAACCCAGTTATCACTCACTTACAGCCCAGTTACAGTTAATTTTGTGGTCATACAAATTTGTAATATTTTTTATATTAATATTAAAAAAATTTAATATTTAACTTTTTAAATATTTATTTGCAGTATTAAAACTTTTAAAATCACCAAATAGTTAATTTTGTGGTCAATTTTTTCACTTACGACTTATACATTACGACAACCAAACACCGTAAAGTACAATACATTTTCCCACTTTACAATTTTATATTACCAACCAAACACCGTAAAATTTACATACATGTAATTCATTTACAATTGTAAAACACTTTACCAATTACAACTACGAATTACGGCCAATTACGACCACCAAACAGAAGTACCATATTCACAATGCCTTCACACAGCTGAAAGACAAGTGTCAAAGAAAAGGAAAGAAAAAAAACCTCAGATAACCATAGGAATGATGTACCTCACTAAATATCTACATACTATTAAATTTAAGGGGGATTTCAGTTGGGCCTCCTATATTAAAAGTTAATTGGCGAAAACTTTAATTATAATTTTTTTTCGTCTGAACCCCATTTTTCTTAGCGGACGCTAAATTACAGACACGTGTCGAGTGGGTTTTATTCATGAAATGCGAAAATTATTATTTTACCTCCATTTTAACTTTTAACATGGATCATGATTGTCTCACCCCCAAAATTAACAACGACTGCGATTCGGACGGAAACGAAAAAAATTGAGTGAATTTTAAAGAAAGAAGTATTGAATTAGAACGATTTAGGTCATCTACATCAATCTAGAAAAGAGAAAGATCGAATTACCATATCAAGAAAGAAATTAGTAACCAAAAAAGATAATTTTCTGAAAAAATAAAACTCTCATATTTATGAAGCAAAATTTGCTTTATTTAACGACTGCGATATTCGGTTGCAGTTGCCAAAAAATTACCAAAAAAACAAAACATAATCCTCACTTATAATTGGACCGTGGTAGCAGTCATCAATATATAACAATATTATAGTCTTAATATAGTAATGCGACCTTGTTTTTGTTTCTGAAAAGTCCTCAGATAACAATTCATACGTAGACTGTGACCTTAGTCGCAGTTTTAAGTAAATGATAACATAACCCAAAAGGTTAATGAACTACGACCTTGATCGTAGTCTGAACAAAAACATCAATTTCTTACTATTTTATCGAAAATTTTCTTATATACTTATTTTATGAGAAATGCGACGAAAGTCGATTGTCAGGACTGTGATTATAGTTACAGTTCTTAAAAAATTTCTTATTTATTTGTTTTATGAAGAATGTGACCAACGTCGCAGTCATTAGATCCTAATCGTAGTGAGTTCACAGATATGAAATTTAGCATTCTCTATCAAAAGTGCGACCTGGATCGCAATCATGAGTGAACTCGCATAGTTCTTATTTTTATAAAGTCTACGACCACGATCGCAGTATTTTAAAAAAAAAAAAGAATATGCTAAACTTATTTTTGTGGGATCGCAGTCCTCATAAAAATGACACCATGAAGTCAAGTCTCTAAAGTGTTAGGTTGTTCCATTAAAATCCAAACAAGATAAGATCTAGCACAATCAATTTCCGTTTCGAATTTTTTAATTATATTTCATTATGTTACATCTAATGAATGCGATATATTAAGTCCTTTTATATTTCTGTGTTTACACTTTGAAAAAATATACAGAAAATCTAGATCGAGAAAAAAATAGTCATCCATCTACATATACGCCTCGTCTCCTAAACAGGCAATCCTACAGGGCATGAAAGCCTGAAAGACACGCAAGTAATGATATCACTTCGGTGTGTCTTTCAGGCTTTCATGCCATGTGGGATTCAACTGTCATCTTGATCACTCTTCTGCTTCAGTATTGTGGCACATCAACCAGACTCCAGAGAAGTAAGAGCTCAGTCATCATTTCCTCCTCTTTTCTCCTCTCCTCATTCCTTCATTTGATGAGGAGGAGGGAAGATAGCATGATGCTGCAACAAGAAAAGAACTTTGAAGAAATTAGGGTTCTTTTCTATGAGGTTAAGGTTTATATTTTGAAGAAGTCGTTGAGATTTTTTTTCTTCCACAAATATTCTCCCTATTTATAGACAAAAAGGAAGACTCCACTGTTGATTCAAATTTCAAAGAGTGAAAATATCCACCATCGATTCAAATTTCAAAGAATCGGTTCATATATCAAGATTTTCGGTTAACAGAAAAGGCAAAAGATCATTTATTGCTTCAATTGCAACTGTAACATCAGAACTGCGAGTCACAATTCTCATATAAATGAATGCGACCATGAGATATAGTCCTCACATAAAAGACCTCATTTTCATGTTCACTTTATTTTTTTAGAATGCTTAATCGCAGTCCTTATGATCATGGTTGTAGTCCTCATGACTGCTACTCATAATAAGGATTGCTATCATGATCGCAGTATTTATTGTGAGGACTGCGATCATCTCTTCTCTCACTATGTACATTCCTTATTATGAGAACTGCTAATCATTATAAAATAGTCCAGACGAGGGAGATGACATCAATAATGTGTGGTGAAAATAAGAATTAACCCAATCATTAAAGATCATGATCCAATAATAATCAATGAGAACATATCCGAAAGAAAGTGCATAAAGTACTATTGACTCTTAAAGGAGAGAAGAGACTCCCAAAATAATTGTAGAGGATACATGATTCGAATCTGTTGTAGTTTGAGCACACAAGAGAAGAGAAGAGAAGCAGACAAATTAAAAGGCACAAGGATCTATTGTTTTTATTAGCATATCCATAGACTTTAGCTTCTAAAAAGCTGATGAAATTTATTCGCTAGATAAAATTAAAAAAGGAAAATTATAAGTTAGTTATACGGTAGAGTCTAATTTAAAATGGACTACGTGAGTGATGTCGATTGAGGTTGAGATGAAAATAAATTTGTTATTGAGATTTTTCTTAAATTAAGTGAAAAAGGAGAGGTCCAAAGCCAATTTTTTGTAAATTTAGTTGGGGGTGAGGCAGGGATAGAATGTGGCTTAGAATACATCCAACAGCACTCGAGCCAAGCCCATGTGTTCTTTCTGGTGCAAACCTACAACCAATTCTTTGAAAGCATTGTTACCCCAAAAAAAAACCAAAAAGAAAAAAAAAAAAAATCTTTCAAGAATTCTCCAGTTGTTTTATGTTGCTGTTATTGGATTTATGTTGATTTTATATTTATTTAGTTTTATTAATTAAAAGACACACTGGTCAGTCACTGAAATTTTCTTAATGAAAATTCTACTACACAAAATATCATGCACGCACTATTACTGCATGTACTTTAGATTGAGGAATAGAGGTGCATATGAAACAAACTTGCAACAAAAATTGTATAAGATCAAATTATAGACAATGCAAGAACAATAGCGTTGTATGATAGAGAAATATATTGCTAAGAAGTAAGAACTCAAACATATTCTTCGACACTCACATCCGAAAAAACAAAATAAACGACATTTACAGATAAACAGTAACTTCAATTAATCTCTTGCCAAGACTAACAGTTTCTGTATGTTTAATCCCAAAAATGTTAATCTCATATAAAGGTGGCCCACTTAACCTTGATTATTTGCATTGGATTCCTATTAAAGTTGACTGATATTAAGGATGTCCATATTATAGTCACATTTATATAGTTATATGGTCTCTTGAAGATATAAAGGGTACCATGATGGAAAGGTTTATTTTCAAGGGACTTATGTGCAAATGTGCGACCCACTTTTCTCCTCCTGAAAAGAAAACAAAACTCACGCTCATATTTTGAGAGTCTCTCCATCAGAAAAGAAAAAAGGAAGGGTTTTGTGAAAGGACAAGGAGACAGAGAAAAGCGGTCTATTTGCATTAGGGTTTGCAGGATCAAATCAAGGTCTTCTTCTTCCATTCATCACAAGGATCTTCAACTTTCATCTCAATCAATGGCTTCAGGTATGTATCATGTGTTAAGTTATTTACATGAATTTAATTCCCTTGAGATGTATATGATTCTTGATCCATGGCTATTATTCCGCATTAAATCAATTAAATTTCCAACATTTGGTATCAGAGCCGTGTTTAAAGAATCAATACATCTTGGATTTAGGAATTATGGAAAGTTAGGGTTTTGATTAACAATTCATAAAATCGAATTTTTGATCTTTTAATTGTAGAATTTGTAGAGGATTTAATAGCCCTAATATCATGTTCATATTCCTCTAATTATGCAATTAAATTGGGATCAAAATCAAAGAAATTGAAAACCCTAATTTTTGATAATTTTGGGATTAAAATCGACTAAGCAGAAACTGCCTTTGATAACTGCTTCGTCGACTATTAGTCGACTAATCCCATCTTATAGTTGACTAATTCCCTTTTCCTGAAAGTTTTAAAGTCTCTGTTTGCCGCAGGAGTCGACTTGATTTTTAGTTGATTTTATGACTAGTCGACTAATTAGGGTATAGTCGACTAATCATATTTCCAAGTCGACTAATTCGGTGACCCGAAAGTTGAGAACCTTCTATTGGATTCAGGAGTCGACTAATTAAATGTGAAGTCGACTAATAAAGTTTGTAGTCGACTAATAATATGGGTATAGTCGACTAATTTTCTTTTGCACTAGTCGACTAGACCTAATGTGTAGTCGACTTGACTTGACCCAAGTCGACTAATCTTTCCTTGTAGTCGACTAATACTTGTTAATATTCAATCATTAATGTATATTACACATTTAAGTTATTGTGTTAGTATTGATTGATACTTGGTCAAGTAATGTATTGAGGTATTATGGCTTTACTCAAATAAAAGATTAGAGAATATTATTGGTTAGTTTTGTATTCATAAGGCTTATTGATTTAGTAGTTGCCAAAGTGACCTATGTTAGTAAACCTTATGAATATACAACTACATAAAAGACTTGTCAATGAGGAAGACATAAAAGACAATAATATTCTCGATGGCGGTTCTAGTTAGGAGATTGGGACTGGCCTAAAGGAAAGTCTCTTTCAAATAATTATGAACCGGGGTAGGATAGTGTAATTTATGTAACTTAGTGGTGTGGAATTGGATACCCAAATGTAACATGACTTACTAACTAAGTGACATAAATTATATTAGACCTACATAGGTGATAAGAGTTCTCACCTAAAGAGTGAACACTAGATATGCTTAAGTTTCGCCCAAAGGAGAAATCAAAGTGATATCAATAGTTCATCTTAATTAATTTAAAGTTGATGTATTGATTAGTGGCCCTAATGTGAGCAATGTCCTATTATGTTTCAGTGAACGTCCCTACTTCCCTTCACACTCATGCCACCAGCATTCCGGCCTTGGATGGTACAAACTTCTCAGAGTGGTTTGAACATGTACAGTTTACACTGGGTGTTTTGGACCTAGACATGGCTTTAATAGTTGATAAACCTGATGAAGTAACTGCTGAGAGTACAGCAGAACAGGTCAGCCATGCCAAAGCTTGGGAAAGGTCTAATAGACTCAGTCTCATGTTCATAAAGATGACCATAGCTAATAACATCAAGACTTCACTCCCTTCTACAACTGTTGCATCTGAACTATTAAGTGCGGTTAAAGACCGATTTAAGTCTGCAGATAAGTAATTAGCTGGCACCCTTATGGCTGAACTTACCACCATGAAATATGATGGTAATAGAGGAGTTCAACAACACATTCTAAATATGTCTGATAAGGCTGCTAAGCTAGGATCACTGGGAATGAAAGTGGATGAGTCCTTCTTGGTACAGTTCATCCTCAACTCGCTTCCTTCTCAGTTTGGGCCATTCAAGATCCACTACAATACTCATAAGGATAAGTGGAACTTGAATGAGCTAACTGGTATGTGTGTTCAAGAGGAAGTGAGACTGAGGCAAGAAGGACAGCACTCAGTGTTGGCAGTAACTTCAGGAGGTATCCATAAGAAAAGTAAATATGGAAGAGGTAAGAGATTTCCATCAAAGAAAGGAAATGACCATGGGGAAAGTAGCCAAGGTCATAGAAAAGCTTTCACTGTCAAATGCTACTTCTGTGGCAGAAAAGGACATGTGAAGAAGGACTGCAACAAGAGGAAAGCTTGGTTCGAAAAGAAAGGTACAAATCTTTCTTTTGTATGTTATGAATCAAATCTTGCTGAAGTTCCTTCTAATACTTGGTGGATAGACTCTGGAGCCACAACTCATATAACTAATTCAATGCAGGAATTCCTTACAACTAGGAAACCGAAGGAAAGTGAGAGATTCGTCTTTATGGGGAACCGTCTCAAAGTGGAGGTCGAATATGTTAGTGTTTATCGACTACTCTTGGAGACGGGTCATCAGATGGATCTTGAGGATACTTTTTATGTACCTTCGATTTCAAGAAACTTAATGTCATTATCCAAATTAGATATTTTTGGATATTCTGTTTTGTTTAGTTGTGGAAAACTCTCTTTAATGTATAATTCAATTCCGGTTGGACATGGAATTTTATGTGATGGTTTATATAAAATTTCATTGAATGATGAGTTTGCACAATCTTTATTATCTCTGCATTCGAATGTTGGTATAAAACGTGGCTTAATAAATGAAAAATCCTCAATCTTGTGGCATAGACGACTGGGGCATATCTCCAGGGATAGAATTATAAGATTAGTGAAGACTGGGATTTTGGATAACCTAGACTTCACTGATTTTGATGTGTGTGTGGATTGCATAAAAGGAAAGCAAACCAAACACACTAAGAAATGTGCCACAAGAAGTAAAGAACTCCTGGAAATAATTCATACAGATATTTGCGGACCACTCTCCATTCCATGTTTTACTGGAGAGAGATATTTCATTACCTTTATAGATGATCTGTCACGTTATGGTTATGTGTATCTAATTAATGAAAAGTCTCAGGCTGTTGACATCCTAGAGGTGTTCATTACAGAAGTCGAGAGACAATTAGATAGAAAGGTTAAAATCATAAGATCAGATCGAGGTGGTGAATTTTATGGTAGATATGATGAGTCAGGACAACATCCTGGTCCATTTGCCAAATTTCTAGAAAAGCATGGCATTTGTGCTCAATACACAATGCCAGGTACGCCTCAGCAGAACGGTGTTGCTGAAAGGCGGAACCGAACACTTATGGATATGGTTAGGAGCATGATGAGCTTCTCTAATGTACCCAATTCATTGTGGAATGAAGCCTTAAAGACTGCTATGTATATCTTAAACAGGGTTCCTAGTAAGGCTGTCCCAACAACTCCTTTTGAGTTATGGACTGGTAGGAAACCCAGTTTAAGACATTTACATGTTTGGGGTTGTCCAGCAGAGGCTAGAATATATAATCCACAAGAAAAGAAATTAGACTTAAAAACAATATCTGGGTATTTCATTGGTTATCCAGATAAGTTTAAGGGATACAAATTTTATTGTCCTAACCATAGTACAAGAATAGTTGAAACTGGTAATGCCAGATTCCTGGAAAATGGTAAAATTAGTGGGAGTGCTGAACCAAGAAAGGTAGATCTTGAAGTGGTAAGGGTAAATATCCCAATACCCTTTCCTTCAAGAGAAATTGTTGTCCCTCAACTTGATCATCAAGTTGAGATACCAGAACAACAAGTTAATGTTGGTTCACCACTCCATGAGGATATTCCCATTGAAAATATTGTAGAACCACCACAACCGGCAGCTTTGAGAAGATCTCAAAGGGAAAGAAGATCTGCCATTTCAGATGATTATGTGGTATATCTACAGGAATCTGACTATGATATTGGGATTAATAAAGATCCAGTTTCATTTTCACAAGCCATAGAATGCAATGATTCTAGTAAATGGGTTGATGCTATGAAAGATGAGTTGAAATCTATAGACCAAAACCAAGTCTGGGATCTCGTTGAATTGCCTTATAACTGTAAGAAAGTCGGGTGTAAATGGGTCTTTAAGACCAAGCGCGACTCTAAAGGCAATATCGAACGATATAAGGCTAGACTTGTGCCCAAAGGTTTCACTCAGAAAGAAGGCATTGACTATACAGAGACCTTCTCTCCAGTATCTAAGAAGGATTCTCTTAGAATCATTATGGCACTTGTAGCTCATTATGATTTGGAGTTACATCAAATGGATGTGAAAACTGCTTTTCTAAATGGAAATTTGGATGAGGATATCTACATGGAGCAACCTGAAGGGTTCGCAATTAAAGAACAAGAACACTTGGCTTGCAAATTAAAGAAATCTATATATGGACTTAAACAAGCTTCCAGGCAATGGTATATAAAGTTTAACGATACCATTACCTCTTTTGGATTTACAGAAAACACTGTTGATCAGTGTATATATCTAAAGATCAGTGGGAGCAAGTTTATTTTTCTGGTTCTGTATGTAGATGACATCTTGTTAGCCAGTAGTGATCTTGGTTTGCTGTATGAAACTAAAAGCTATCTTACCAAGAATTTTCAGATGGTTGATATGGGTGAGGCAAATTATGTTATTGGCATAGAGATCTTCAGGGATAGATCTCAAGGATTGCTAGGATTGTCTCAGAAAGGGTATATCAATCGAGTCTTGAAAAGATTTCATATGGAAATGTGTTCAGTCAGTCCTGCACCCATTCAGAAGGGTGACAGATTAAGTGGTAGCCAGTGTCCCAGAAATGACTTAGAAAAGGGTCAAATGCAAAAAGTTCCGTATGCATCAGCTGTTGGGAGCTTGATGTATGCATGCACTTGTACCGGGCCAGATATCAGCTTTGCTGTTAGGATGTTGGGAAGATACCAAAGCAATCCAGGAATGGAGCACTGGAAGTTGGCTAAGAAGGTTATGCGGTATCTTCAAGGGACAAAGGACTATATGCTCACATACAGGAGATCAGATCACTTGGAGGTGATCGGCTATTCAGACTCAGATTTTGGTGGTTGCCCAGATAGCAGGAAGTCTACCTCAGGATTTATTTTCTTGCTAGCAGGTGGGGCAATCTCGGGGAAGAGTGTGAAGCAGTCCATTATTGCTTCATCCACGATGGAGGCTGAGTTCATAGCTTGTTTTGAGGCCACAAATCATGCATTATGGCTAAGGAATTTTATCTCAGCACTTGGTGTAGTTGACTCTATTGCCAGGCCGCTGACGATATATTATGATAATACAGCAGCCGTATTCTTCTCTAAGAATGGTAAGTACTCTAATGGTTCTAGACATATAGAACTTAAGTACTTGGTGGTTAGAGAAAGAGTTGAGAAACAGAAAGTGTCAATTGTAAGTTTAAGTACCACTTTAATGGTTGCTGATCCAATGATAAAGGGATTGCCTCCAAAGACATTCAAGGAACATGTTGTAAGAATGGGTCTTTTGGGCAATCTGTAAATGTGTATTTTGGTACTTATGTAATTGACATTATTGTACAAATAAAAGTTCTGTTTCTGTGTTTCCTGTTATCCAATTATGTGTGCACATATTATGTATGGATGTTTGTTAAACAGGAAATGTCTTTACAAGACAATTACAGGGGTCATTTTGGTTATGGACTCAATTAGTAAGGGTTATCAATGTTGTGGTACATAGAAGGGAGTATGACATGGATGTTGTATAACCGCTATGACTCGCATTGGTGGTCCAAGCTAATTGCAGTATTACAGTATTTCATATTTGGGCTTATCAGTTGTTGTTTTTTAAATTCGTGATCACGTGTCAAGTTTTTTCAGTATGGAATCCAATGGAGTCAAAATGATTTTCAAATGAGTCTTTTCTTTTATTTGTTTTCTAAAGTTTTAACCTAATCGGTTAGTGGTCCAAGTGGGAGAATGTTAATCTCATATAAAGGTGGCCCACTTAACCTTGATTATTTGCATTGGATTCCTATTAAAGTTGACTGATATTAAGGATGCCCATATTATAGTCACATTTATATAGTTATATGGTCTCTTGAAGATATAAAGGGTACCATGATGGAAAGGTTTATTTTCAAGGGACTTATGTGCAAATGTGCGACCCACTTTTCTCCTCCTGAAAAGAAAACAAAACTCACGCTCATATTTTGAGTCTCTCCATCAGAAAAGAAAAAAGGAAGGGTTTTGTGAAAGGACAAGGAGACAGAGAAAAGCGGTCTATTTGCATTAGGGTTTGCAGGATCAAATCAAGGTCTTCTTCTTCCATTCATCACAAGGATCTTCAACTTTCATCTCAATCAATGGCTTCAGGTATGTATCATGTGTTAAGTTATTTACATGAATTTAATTCCCTTGAGATGTATATGATTCTTGATCCATGGCTATTATTCCGCATTAAATCAATTAAATTTCCAACAAAAAACCTTATCAGAACACATAGAAGGACAATAATCTTATGGACATAAAGCGTTGTGCTCCAAATCCAACAACAGATTCAATATTTACTGAAATAAATAAATATCACAGAATAATAATAAAGGAAAGGCAAAGTCATTCACAATTAAAACTTACAAAATAAATAGTAAATTAATTAAAAAAAAGGTCTAATATCCCATATGTTTAATGTCAAACAATAAACAAGGTTCAACTCTTGGAAGCAACTAGCTCCCGAACATTGCAAGTCAGCCATAATGTAGTTTGCGATGTTGTCGATGGGTCAAGAATGACGGAGTGTAGGTCTTAATGTCAACTTTCTGCAGGAATGTAGCATTGTCAATTAAGAAGTCCAGTAGCATGATTTGAATGTCATTTCCTTCAAATCCACAAATCTTCAGTTCTTTCAGGTGCCGCAAGCAGCCTAAAATGACGACCAAAATTCTGCACGTGAACAAAAAATAGTTACAGAAAGCACATCAGCATCAAAAATATTTGGACATTCTTTAACACCAGATACATCAGGTTTCTGAAATCCATTGGACCTCTGTAGGTTATATTGCAATTCTTCAGCTGCAGAACTCGTAGAGCTCCATAGGTGAATAGGCTTGAGAGAACATTAAACCGGGAGCCTCATCTGAGCTGTGCTCGTTGTCCTCGTATGATTTATAACTGCTTGAGTCTGATTCATCAGTATATGCACCAGTGGACATGTCGCTTGTTGAGTCAATAGCCACGGTAAGGATAATAATTACACTCACAGTAATAAGAGTCATAAGAAAACAAGCGTGATACTTAATAACTCCTATTACAGAAGTTGACATTTATCTCCTGAAATCTGAGTTCATTGACTGATGATATGATAAGAGGAACAGTTGCACTCTAGTGACATCTGCAACACTTGTATGGGTACTTGTTCACGGCACAAAACTGCTCCACTCATAAAATTAACTAATGCATCAGCAGGATCATGCCTTAAAGCTCCTCCATTTTTCTGACAGAAGCATTCCTGGTCGAAATCTGGAATAGGTGTTGAGTTCCATATTTTCCTCTATCTCTTTGAGAGGATGATCGTATTGGCTGCATCTCTTTCAGGAAGGAAAGAGATAATATAATGAATGATTATGTCACACAATTGGCTTATCTGGTCATCCTGCACCATCCTCTGGTTTGTTAATTCTCCACCTTCTAGTTGGTGCCTGTATTTTTCCACAGGTTTCCCTGCTCACTTGACCATCATAAGGAGACAAAGTTATGAAACAAGTCAATATTTCTACATTGAAATTATTGTTAAAATGAATATATCAAGAAAACAACAATAACAAAGCCTTTATTCCAAGTTTTTTGGGTTGGCTGCATGAAACATTTTCTTCCATTCAACTCTGTTAAGGGGGCATCTCTTTAGTTATATGAAATATGATCACATCGTTCTTAATTGTTTTTATCCAAGTTTGTTTAGTCCTCTTTCTAATCCTTATTGCTTTATCAACTATAATCTTATCACTTTTCCTATTTAGCGTGCTTATTGACATGGCTTGTTGTAGTGGTCAAAATTTATCCCTCATCAAGATGGTGACACGTGTACAAAGTACCAAGAGTTTCTCCCGAGAAACCCATATCTCTCATAGTCCATTCCGGAGCCTCCGCCACATCTAACCTTTCTGAAGTCATCCTCCGTCCCGAAGACCCCTCCATCTTGGAGCCGCCTTTTACCATTCCGAGACCTCTACTTCTCTGAGGTCCTTTCTACTCCAAGGTCTTCCCCGACCTGAATGTCTCAATTCTGAACCTGAAGCTCCAGCAACAGATCGTCCATGATCTCCATCGATACTTATGCAACGCCTTCCTCCCCCATGTTTATAACTTATAATGCCTCTATCAATGGGGGAAATTATGAACAGTGGCAGATTCCGAGACATACAATCCCACCAAGTAGCGTCAATGATAACAGTCGTTACAACAAACTCAGCATGTGAAGATTGTGCAGTTACAAAAACCCATCAATTCCACCTCCACACTGGCATCCTTGTCAGGTGTATAAGATCCTTCTTCTCCCATGAGAGGGGATCGCTTCCTTAATCCTGAGAGCACAACATACTCCATGACACTATAAGCTCCTTGTACTAGTTCATCCACTACACTGAAAGTTTCTCTGTTCCTGTCTATCATTACACTAGCAATTCCCTGTTCTAGTTTACACTGAAATTTTTTTTGCTCCAGTCCATCATCATACTAGCATTTTCCTGTGCTAGTTCACATAGTCACCATACCGGCACTTTCCGTCTGTCGCTCATTCCTACTATTCCACCTACCGATTCTCATGCTGAGGGTCTTAAGTCGGCACCATACCGGTACTCTTAATCTGAAAGGTGTTCTTTATGTGTGTGTTCTGACAGGTATCACTGGGGAGCACCTTAAATCGCTTGCGGTGGGTTCGATCCATGGAAAGCTAATTTTTAACCACCACAAACTGGTGTTTTCATTGAGATCTGAGTCCATACTCAGGATCTCCTTCCCATTCAACCCAAAACCTTCTACAAAAAGCCTCTTTCCTAGAGCCGATGGCCCCGAGAAAATAAGTTGTCACCCACAACAGTGTCCCCATCAAAAGGCAAAACCAAAAGCACTGTAGGTTCCACGATCTCCCGCCTGCCGATGACCAATAGCATGCTACCGAGTATACTAGCTCCTCCTTACCTTAGGGGGCAGCCGCCAGCGTCCAACCGATGTCGTTATTCGAAGGCCAGATCCGTCAGATACTTGCCAATATGAAAGTGTGGCTGAAGGAACAACAAATCCGATCAGATCATGACCGAGAGAAAGCTACTCTCGACTGCGAGAATGCCACCCGCCAGCTAGAGGCATTAAAGCGTCACAACGATCAGCTCTTGACGCATATTACCCCCGTCTAGAGAGCCGAGGAGCAGACACATCCAGAAAGCAAGTCCGAAATCGAAGAGGCTCGGACTGATGAACCCACCACAAATTCGAGGTGGCCCAGATCAATGTCCCCCATAAAGATTACTCTGACAACGAGGCCGATTCACCTCGTTTTCGAACAAAAGCTTATCACCATCAGACTCGAAGAAGAATCGAAGAATCCTCCAACATACGAGCCATCGACGAGTTGATTCAAAGACAAACCAAGGAGGAAAAATTGCAATTCCAAAGCGGATCAAAACAAGTCGCTATCAGAGTCACCGACTCCCCTCTCTCTGAAGAAATCTTGGAGTGCGAGTTCTCGAAGAAGTTCGCAACTCTAACTTTTGACTACATTTCCAGAATAAGTGACCGGTTTCAACACATCGGCACTTCCAGGACAAGATAGTTGTCCACTCCCGCAACGACTAACTCATGTGCCTAACTTTTCCATTCAGCTTAAAAGGTGTGGCCTCAGATTGGTTCTACTCTCTACACCCCACTCTTCATAACTTCAAGGAGGTAACTGATGTGTTCCTCACTCGGTATGCCTCTCGTCAGGAGGCCAAGAAGAATAACCACCACCTCTTTGTCAGGATGAGGCAGGGTGACAGCCTCAAGTTCCACATCGGCTACTTTCAGAGTCCGCTAGCCAAAGTTTCCAACTGCAATGAGGATGTCTCTACACTTGCATTCATCAGCGGGCTGCAGGTTTCTCGCCCCCTATATAAATATTTAATGAAGTATGACGTCACTTGAATGAGTGAAGTCCTGTCCCGAGCCTAACCTTATATTCAGTTAGAAGAAGCTATAAAGAGTTTCGTCAACCACTCCCTCAAGCGCGATAATGATGGGGAGAAGACGAACTCGCAGCAAAAGATTCTGACCCATGTCGATAACCAAAATCGGGGAAAACTCGTCTTCAAGAAGCAGGTATTCCCATTCTCTCTCCGAATCCACTCTGAGCCTTCAGGATGGAACAACACTTCACCCTGCTAAGGCTCCCATCAACAAAGTGTTCAGTGCCATCAAAGATCAGCCATCGATAAAGCACCCAAAGCCGATCCAGCATATGACCCAACATTTTTCGGAGCGAATGATTATTGTTCCTTCCACGAAAGAAAGGGACACAAGATTGTCCACTGCAGAAGCTTACGGTAGTACCTGAAAGAACAAGTCCACCAAGGCTCCTCAAAGAGTACATCCTTACCCCTGTGGTAGCCTCCAAAGCAAAACAGCCAAGCGCTCCTCCTCCAATCCAACTACAACATGCGATCAATCAGTACAAAGTGATCGAGTGACCGGTCGATTCCTCCTGCAAGGACAGGGAAGTACCTCAATCAATAACACCCCCTTGTATTTTCTGTTAAGCATATGTATTTTTTATATAAAAATGAGTCTTATCTCCTAACCATTTTCGTGTTACCCTACTGATAGGAGTGTCCCCATCAGAATCCTTGATGCTTTTATGTCCCGTTGTGGAAGTGTCCCCACTCGGAGACGGCAACACAAGCACCAACCTACGGGTTCCCTCTTGATTAGCTGATGGGTAGTTGAAACCTCAGTATAGGAGTGTTCCCGCTCGGAGTCCCTGTTCCGCTGATGGGAGTGTCCTCCATCAGGATCCCTGAAGCTTATACGTCTCGAAGTGGGAGTGTCCCCCACTCGGAGGTGGTAACGCAAGCACCAGCCTACTGGCCCCCTCTCAATCAGCCCACAGACAGTTGAAACTCTCCGTTGTGGGAGTGTCCCCAACTTGGAGTCCCTACTCTGCTGTAGGAATTTTCCCCTCTCAGAGCCCTTCAAAGTCTGTAGGTACTGTGATAGGATTATCCCCACTCGGAGACAACATCGCAGACTCACCAAGATACTCCATAACCAGTCGACCCTATCGGTGATAGAGATCGAGCACTCCGAAGAGGTATGACCATATCAGACCCGATCTAGATAAGATCCGAACGTGAACCATATTTATTCCAATAATATTCATTATGTTTATTGCGCTATATCTAACAAGAGTAATATTGGATATTCTATTACATCCCTTACATCCCCTTCCCCCGCTGATGGAAGTGTCCCCCATCAAAATCCTTGATGCATGTACGTCCTGTTAAGGGAGTGTCCCCCACTCAAAGGGGGTTACGCAAGCACCAGCCTATGGGCTCCCTCTCAATTAACCCATAGGTAGTCAAAACCCTCCATTGTGGGAGTGTTTTCCACTTGGAGTCCCTACTATGCTGTTGGAATTTTTCCAACTTAGAGCCCTACTAAGTTCGTCACTCTACTGATGGGAATACCCCTACTTGGAGATGACCGTAAACTCAACTCTACTGCTGGGATCTCTCCTACTCGGAATCCAAAAGTTTGCAGGTACCATTAATAGGATCACCCCCACTCGAAAATAGCAGCGCAAACTCCCCAAACCACTCCATATCCAATCAATCACACCAAAGGTAGAGATCAGCACTCCGAAGAGGCATGGTCATCTCGATTTCAAAAGCCAACGGTAAGAATAAGCCAGAGAAGATCTAAACATTAACCATTTCCATTTCAAAATATTTTAATTCTAAAATACCAAATGCCATTCCATTATGTTTATTTAGTTACATCTAACAAAAGTAATACAATAAATTTCATTACATCATGAGTTACAACTTTTGAAAAAGAAATACAGTAGATCCAAGTCAAGACGCTCCAATCCACCCCGCTAGTCATGCCTCACTTGCAAACTCAGAGGATACACTCGGAGTCATAGGGGGATGTCTACCAGAAGATTCCATCTTGTTGCTTGCGTCACTATCCAAGGATCTCGGCTTCAGTGAAAAATAGACTAAGAGGCCAGACTCAAAAAGGATGTCTTAACCAAGACACCTCTTCCTTCCACTCCCCACGACTTCAAGGCAGTCATACTAACGCCACAGTCCCCCTCGCATTGCGAGAAGGATGAGGACAATTAGGAAGCCCTCCGAGAGAGCAGTGGTGGTGTCCGACGAATGGGCTCTAGCAAGATATGCGAGACAGTGATGAAATCACGTCTGCACCCCAATACCGCCCAGGAGAAGTACCACTATAAAACGGAGAGACTCCAAATCACCAGCAGAGAGACTCCCGCCCACTAAGGAGAAAAGCTAGTATCCTTCGGTTTGGGTTAACTGAAGCCCCATCCGTCCTTCCTCCATGCCCCCTCTGACAGCAACACCCAGTTACAATGATTTATTTGTGTTCAGAATTGGCCGAGGAGGAGAGAGAGACGGAGGTTTGTTAGAGTTAAAATTGATAGGAGACATTTTCAATGCCATTTATTTCTTCTTCTTCTACCTCGAGTAAGAGAGAGGGAGGGGGAGAGAGAGGGAGTTGGGAACATATATTGCCCCCCCAAAAAAAAGTGACGAAGGCACCCCACATAATATTACAAGTGTGCCATTATATTTTTAGACACAACTATCCTTGTGAAAAAGTTCAAAATACCATTCCCTCTTCTTCCTTCTCCTTCTTCCTTCTCTGACGAACGGTGACACTCCCCCTTCTCCGCCACATGGCCTTCTTCCCCGCTCCCCAGCCAGCCCCGCTTCCCCCGTCGTACGCCCCATCATCCCGCCTCCTCACCCTGCCAGCTCCCCTTCCCCGCTCCCCTCCCTCCTCGTCTGTCCTCCCCACCACCTCCCTGCCTTCCCCCTGATCTCCCTCCCCCACCCAACCCACCCATGGGGGTGGGTTGGATGGGGGAGGGAGATCAGAAAGGGGGCGAGGAGGGGATAGGGGGCAGGTGAGGAGGGGGGAAGGCGGGGAAAGGGGACAGTAGGGGAAGGCGTCGGAGAGGAGGGGAGGCGAGCGTGAGAGGAGGGGAGGAGGTGGGGATGGCGGGGCGAGCTGGGGAGGGCTAGAGAGGAAGGGGAAGTGAGGGAGGTGGAGGGTCGCCGGCGGGGTGGTCGGGGGGGAGGGGGGAGGAAGAGAGAGGAGGAGGAGGAGAAGAGAGAGGAGGAGGAGGAGGGCATTCTTATCATTTTTGAATCTTTTTGGGATGTTTTTATCAAAATCGTGGGTGCCCTAATCTAAGGGGTGCCTTCCTCATCTATGTGGGTGTCAATATTCGCTCCCCAGGGAGTTGAGAAGTATTTAATCATAGCCACAATACAAATAGACCCCCATTAAGAAATATATTATAGAATTGCCCTTTACATCCTGCTTGACTTTTTCTTTCTTTCTTTCTTTTTTAAGGAAACTTTTTCTTTTATAAATAGGTGTATGTCTTTATTTGTTTGTTTGATTATAGAATTATATATAGAAGTTAAATGCAACTATAATTTTCTGCTATAAATACAATTAAATGAAGTAATTTTTGACTTGTAACTTTTTGATCTATTATTTCAATTCTGAAATGTATAGATTCAAAAGATTATATATTGTTCTATTGCATCGTCATGTCTGTCACTGAATTTTATCTGTTGTTTTACATAAAAAAAGTATAGTGTTGATTTCTCTGAAAACATCTCTGTTTGTTAGTTGACTGGTGCACTAGGATTTTTCGAAAATTGGTTGAGAAAAGATTCAACAATTTTGAAATAATCAATGGGGCAAAAGATTTATATGTGCCTAATTGATGTTAGAGTGTACGAGGCCATGCTCCCTAGTCCCTAACATTTAATGAGGCTTCAGCTCTATGTATTCTTTAAATACAGATTCCATCTCTTTCTATTAAAAGTATTTATCATTTTTTTTAATGGAAATCTCATATCTTGTTTGTTAATAGTACAATTAAGATGAGCATACCAAGTCTCATATCCTGTAAGATGAGCAATGTTAGCAATAAATCTTAATTAAAGACAAGCTGCATTGTAAACAATAGCTAGAAAAAGAAGTTGCTAACTTGCTATTAAAGTAGGGAAAGATGCCTACAGCTAAGACATCATTCATTCCCATGTTTGCTGTGCTTGTTTTCTTCTAGGCTTTGGTTGTCATTTCCACACAAGTGAGAAACCATAGTGCAAGTTATGTTGCCTTCAAGAGACTGAGACTTATTATGGGCTGGGTTTGACTCCTTCACGTGAAGGATCAGGTGATGGTCCTTCGCGCTGTGGGTGGTCCATCATATCTAATGAACGGCTCAGAGCAGGAGAGAGAAAAAGAAAATAAAAACATGTTTTGTGAGTCTCACAATAAAATATGGTTTTTTTTCCTCTCTCTTGCTCCGAGCCGTCCAAGCTTTGATGGACGGCCCACAGCGTGAATGATCGTGAACGACCGAAGAGCCAACCCGAGCCCATTACGCAAATGTGTTTCTAGACAATACCATAGTTTTAAATAGTGCAAGCTTACAATATACTTATCTGAAATTTTCAGAAGAAGAGGGGGGGAATAAGTTAGCAACATGACATGATGATGAACTGAAAGCCATGAGAGAAAAAGAGTTGAGGGGTTGGTGTGGGGGATATTCTTGGCAAGAGCATTTTCGAAGGAACGAAAATGCTCCCCAAACAGTGAGATTTCTCTTTCCAAAGAAACAAAGGGATTCAAGAAAAGTATATCCTTTTGTTGCACATAGATTACATACATAGCTCTATTTTAGCTTGTTCTCTTCTTTAGTTTGGCCATTTCATCACAAAAAAAAAACACTTCAAAGTTAAATTTTCTTTCTAGAGAAAAATGAGTTCCCACCAAATTAACTTCCAACGGCTACTCTCACGCACCAAACATCTGACCTCCCTTGTAAACCAAGGACATCACCACCAAGCCCTCACCTTCTTCTCCCAATTGTTCTCCTCCCCCGATCTGACCCTTGACCCCTTCGCCTTCCCCCTCGCCCTCAAATCCTCGGCCGCCCTCCATTTGCCCAACAATGTGATCTCAATTCATGCTTACTCTGTCAAAGCTGGCTTTCTTTCCAGCCCATTCATTGCATCCTCCCTTGTTGACTGCTATGGCAAATGTGCCGGCATTGCTCATGCACGTCAGGTGTTCGATGAATCGCCTCAACGAAATGTGGTTGTCTGGAACGCGATGATTGCGTTGTACTCCCGGTCAAATGACATCCCCAATGCGTTACAGTTATTTGGAATGATGGATGTTCTGCCGAATGCATCCTCTTACAATTCGATAATAGCGGCTCTGTCAGAGTCGGATGACGGGTCACATAGGGCACTTGAGTTTTATCATAAGATGAGGGGATCGGGTTTGGATGCTAACCTTATCACGATCCTAGCACTCTTGCCTGCTTGTGTCAATCTTGGGGCTTTGAATTTGATTAAAGAGATTCACGGTTTTGCAATGAGAGGTCGGATTTATCTTCATCCACATTTAGGAAGTGGACTTGTTGAGGCCTATGGGCGGTGTGGTTGCTTGGTTTACGCTCGGAGGATTTTCAATTCGATGCAGGAGAGGGATGTTGTGGTGTGGAGCTCCATGGTTTCAGCGTATGCATTCCATGGCGATGCTCATATTGCAATGTCAGTTTTTAAACAGATGGATATGGAAAATGTACGGCCTGATGGGATCATGTTCCTTGGCATCTTGAAGGCTTGCAGCCATTCAGGTCTTGCCGATGATGCGTTGAAATACTTTGAAATTATGACTGAGAGATATGGCGTTCAAGCTAGCAGCGATCACTACTCATGTTTGGTTGATGTCTTGAGTCGAGCAGGGAGGCTGAATGAGGCATACGAGGTAATAAAGGGAATGCCAGTGAAGGCAACTGCAAAGACTTGGGGGGCTCTTCTCGGGGCTTGTAGGAACTATGGAGAAGTATGGCTTGCAGAGATCGCAGGAAGAGTTTTGTTCGAGATAGAGCCAGAGAATGCAGGGAATTACGTTTTGCTTGCCAGCGTCTATTCAAGGGCAGGAAAGTTCGAGGAGGCGGAGAAGGTGAGGAGGGAGATGGAAGAAAGAGGTGTGAAGAGAAGTCCTCGTAGCAGTTGGGTTATATAATGTCGGCCGAAGATCTGCAAATTTTGTCATCAGTTTTGTTGAGAATACCTGATGCTATATTTATGTAGGGAACTTGCCAGAACTTACTGTAAATTAAAATGAATTGTTATCAAACTTGAACTGAATCTGCATCTGCCACATTTTCCAAGAATATTCATGGAATTCCAGGAACAGTAAGGTCTGCGAGCTTGCTCATAGCTTGTGCAGATGGAGCGATAATGAAGTGCGGGACCTGGCATGGTGAACATGGTGGAAAACTGAGAAGAAATACACTTGAATGAACCTTGAGGTGTTCAAGTTGTTCATATTTGGCCACTCAAATCTGTCAGTCTAAGCAGCCAAGAGGCTCTTCAGGTTTACACATGTTCATTTATCAGGATATTCATAAGAGCAGACTCAAAAATGTATCTTCATCAGAGGTAACAAGAGATATATCTGAAATATCTCAAATGATCTTTTCTTTGTACTTCATCATCATGTAAAAGGACAGAGAGAGAAAAATTTAGATGATATATATGTTGGAAAATTGAAAACCTGCAGGTACAGTTAAATTTCGTTCCTGTCTCACAGAATTTTATGTTCTTTACATTTGAGCAGTGCTGTAATTGTTATCTTCTGGTCTTATTTTATATATGTGCACATCTCAGGTTCAAAAAGAAAATGAAAATTTAATACTGTGAAGTTTCAACCTTTTGGTTTATACACAACATTTTTCAGGCCAAGTTTGTTTAAACTAGATAAATATTTATCTATGTACTTCCCATTTTCTGAAACCGAAGGATGAAACCTTTGGCAGGAAAAACTCACAAATGATATGGCGTTGCTTGAGAAACTAACAGAAACAAAGCTGGTGCGATTTTAGATTCTTGAATCCTTAAGATCAAATTTAAACCTACAACATCAGGTATATGCGACAAGCCTAAAACTTATTGAATTACGCTTAAGTAGAGTTAGAATTATACTTTAGATAATTAACTTTGGCAACTTGACTTAATTTAAACTCAGAACATAGTGTTGTGATTGGAGCTAACAATGTTCATTTACCTTCTGCATTTCTCTGACATCCAAAAGGCGCTATCAACGAGATTAAAAGTGGCTTTTATTTTTCACAACTGAGAAAAAGTGTTTTCTCTCTTTCTTTTCGTTTTTGAAGGGAAATCAGAAGGGGATGTTAGCAAGAGCAAGGAGTAGAGTTCAAGGTAGTACCTTTTGTGGGGAGAAAGTTCTCAAGGTATGTTCATTTCACGAACCTAGTTTTCTTCATATTGCCATATTGGTAGCTTTTCCATTTATCATCAGGATTTCTACAGTTTTTAATCATAACTATTTCCATTTAACTCACTGTTGACCTGAATTTCTCACCATTCTGTTTCTTTATGGCTATGCATCTTTCCTTCTGTAATGTAAAACGCAGTATAATTCTTCTTTATTAAGAGTATGAAGAATATGCTAGTTCATTCACCCGTTTCCATGCGTATGGAGTCAGTGGAAGTAGCAAACATAACTCATTGTTGGCTATAGTTCTACCCT
Organism: Agave tequilana; assembly: GCA_038442645.1. Lineage (NCBI taxonomy): Eukaryota > Viridiplantae > Streptophyta > Magnoliopsida > Asparagales > Asparagaceae > Agave > Agave tequilana. Next base: position 121,560 of record JAVJIF010009835.1, read on the forward strand.
TTTATTCATTTTTTTTCTTTTAGGGGTTGTTTGGTTAGGGGTGGAAGTGAGGAAGTGAGGACGTAGTAATAGTTCCTTTTGGAATTTGAGAATTGGTTAGTGAGTTTTCTGATGTTTGGATGTTGTTAGGAAGTGTGGTTTGAAAAATGTTATGTCTTTTTCGGTGTTTGGATGATAATGTGAATGTGAAAGTGAAAAAGTTGACCACAAAGTTGACCGTAAAATAATATTAAAATAAAAATTAGATTGTAATTATAATGCAAGTGAGATTTACATCACTACAAAATTAACTGTTTTGAGATACAACTTATTACAAATTAAATTTACATGACTACAAAATTAACTATAGCACTCTGAAAGTGAGGAAGTGATTGTGTAAAAAGGAAAAGAGAAAAGGAAAAGAAGTTTTTCTCATTTTCTTTTTCCGGTGTTTGGATAGATAGGGAAGTGAGCAATTATACTTCCCTATTTCCAAACTTCCGCCCACTTCCTTGCAACCGAACACGCCCTTAAAGGAAAATTACAGTTCCACAGAGTTATCTATATCATTTCAAGGAGCAAACTGAAATTAGTACATCCAAAAAGTAAAAGGAAGTCAGAGACCTAACTAATTAGGTCTCAAAGAAGGATATCCACCTCAAATCTCTTTATCAGTTTTTTACTTAAATATCAAAATTCTGAATTCTTGGGAGATAAAATACCAAATGTACGAAAATAAATTTAAAAAGACAAATATAAATGCCAAATGGAATCCAAACCTGACATTGAATTGAAAACAAAATACTAGCACTCGAGTTCATCTATGTTGCATGGAAAATTGTTTGATTCTGACAGCAGCAACAAGGGTCCCAAGCTGCCTTGTTGCTAAGTTTTGCAAAACTATGTTATTCTGCCAGTAAGCACAAAGAATTCTCCAGTAATCGAAGCCGTGGAACATAATAAGAGCCATGGCATCAGTGGCCAAACATTTTGTTTATGAATATCATAAAATCACCTTTCACAATGTGCCTGTGATCATGGAACTCACAGCAGGAGAGTCTCTGAGAATGCTCCTGCTGAAGTATCCATATTCACACAATTACCCTTAAGGGTGCTTGTATTTTCTGGCCCATTTGTAAAGCTTGTGTTCAAACTCGGATTGAGCTCATTTAGGATTACAGAAAGATTGGATCTGCTCAAGTTCGTTAAGGCTCAGTTTGTAAGGCTTGTATTCAGGGCTGATTAGCTCAGTTGGAGCTTAGGTAGAAGCTTTGTTCGAGCTTGACTTGAAAGAACAGTCAGAGCTTAGACTGTTTAATAGAGAATGGACCTAGAGTCAAGGCTACAGATTCAGATCTAGAATCTCTAGACTGTTTAATAGAAGCTTTATTTGGTTTGATTCAGGATATATAAGCAGAGAGGGTATTCGGTTAGAATTTTCAAGGGGAAAATAGAGTCAGACTGAAGTGGTATTAGAGGATATTGCATTGGGTTAGTGTGCAGTGGATTTTTTTGTAGGAATAAGCAGGTTTGGCTGTGGTTTTAAGGCTGAAACCTGATGGTAAATAGCAACAAAATCAAATCAAACAACCAATTAGCTAGATTTTTCACACCTTTATTGTGAATTTCACAGCCGAATTGTATCTTATGATCAAAGAAATCTTAGCCCTCCAGACAACCAATTTTCTTCATAAAACTCTGATTCCTTCCAGTCCGACTGCTCTAATCTAATAGATATAGAGCTGGGTATAATACAAACTATTAAAATATCTTTATTTTTCTATAAAATAAAAGAAAGGAGTGCAACCTTAAGAAGACTGATTCTATACTGACTAGGACTCTTAAAAGAACTTAAGATTTGTAAAATTCTAAACAGTCCCTTAAAAAGGACTTCCTTTTATAAATAAAGCTACAAAAAAGACTTCAACTAAAATAAAATTCTAAACCGAAATTTAAGTCATATCCTTTTCTGACAATATTTCTTGAATGCAAATAATTCTAAGATCATGCTTGCAACCTTAAATTTGAAATACTGCCAGTCATAATCATGGGATCATTCTGCATCACTGGGGGCCTTAAATTTGCGCACTCAAAAAAGTATAACATTTCATCTAAAATCTAATATTATAGATTTCTGGTTGTTACTATCCACATCATAGAATTATGCAATTAAATGTATAATCTCTTTGAGGCACAATCTATCAGTGTATAAGATGAGGAAGTCTAATCAATTGATTTTTGTTAATCTATATTTAATTAGTCTGTTAGGTGAGTCAGCATACGTAAACAAATATATATTCCTCAAGCTCATCTTCTGGTTAAAAGACTTCATTGTTTGCCAAAAGATTAGGTGAATGACAGAAGGTATATTGAAGGAGATGGAGCCTTCAAAGCAATGTTGATACACAAAATGAGCAACTTTCTCACTGTTCTTCACCTCATGACAAATGTTGCAGATTGTCAGTAGAGCACTCCAAGCATCATTAAAACAGCATATATTTCTTTCGAAGGATAGCAATTAACTAACCTTGTATTTATACATAGTATATTTGTTGAGTAAAACCAAGCTGGCCAAGTTGATTGTGCTTCATTAGCTTTGTTTTTCCAGTCCCACCCCTGACTCTCATACTGACTGCATATACTTCACCATCTTCTCTTTGTAACCAAAGTTAATCGACTAACCACAGAACATCAAAATGGAATAGACTTCTATCATCAATAAAAAATTCATACAGAAATAAGATCATTCATAAGGTACTCACCTTCACTTTATTTATTTCAAATGAGGAATATCTTGAGAATGGACATTGCTACAAAAGCACTCGTATGCACCTCCAATTTCTTGACATTAGGACAAATGGGGCTATTCTCAAATAAATCCTTCAATATCAAGGAATCAGGCCACATAACAACAGGAAAGATGTCAGTAACTATGTGTGTATGGGCGCGTGTGTGTTAAAGGAAAAACTGATAATAACTACTTCGATTACCCACCTGCGGAAGGTTATGGACATATAGTTGACATTTAGTGTCAGAACTTCAGCCCGGCCGAATTCACAAACAAGATTTCCACTTCTTCTAGCATCACTGTTGGAATAGCATGAACCTGGTTCAGTATCAGCATGCTTTAGATCCAATGAATTTGATACAGAGAATTTTAAGTGTTTTCTACCTCCCTGCAGAATGTTATGCACATGGTTGAAATTTAGTGTCAGAACTTCAACCCGGCCGAATTCACAAACAAGATTTCTACTTCTCCTAGCATCACTGTTGGAATAGCACGAACCTGGCTCGAGATAAGCATGCTTTAGATCCAATGAATTTGCCATAGAGAATTTTAAGTGGTTTCCGGGTGCATTCATCTCTTCACATATTGAAGCTTAGGGGCATCAATTGTGAACTTCGTAACATGATCACAGTAGGATATCACCATCTTCCCAAGCTCAGATAAAGAGAGATCAAGACGAGTAGTCGTTTTCAAAAATACCAATGTAATATTTATAACATTATTACACTTAGAAATCAGATTATTGACGACCACTTCATCTGTTCCACGCAAACCCAAGATAGACTGTTTCAACGCTTGTTATGACTGGATGACTCCTTTGTTATGATTATTGATGGGACATTTGTGGTTGCCATTGATGTGATCATCGATGTTGCCGGCTCTGGACCAAGGTCCTGGATCCATGCAAGGGTTTTATTTCTCTGGTGGAGTGGGCGAACGGAAAATCCCACATCGGAGGTGAGACGGTGATTACCGACCGGTCGATGAGACACCGATGACTAACTGATCAGTGTCACGACCGTTGAGATTAGGGATATTCTGCACAACTTTAAGTTCTGACGTTACAGTCGGAGAGAGTTGGTAAAGGTGACCGGCCAAGGATGTTTGGGTTTGAGCAGGGGCGTCGGGCCAGAGGTGGATGATTTTTATGACACAAATGCGGTGATGGGAGCTTGCCATGTTTGATGGGGAGAGTTTTCAATTTCGGGATATTCAGAGCAGAGCTGCAAAGGGCGCAATGCGTGTGGAACTCCGTTGTATGCTAGTGGATTTTCTTTTGCTTTTGTAAGGTACAAATTATGTGTGAGAGACATTTTTACATCCTTGTTATTTGAGAATATTTCGTTAAGTACTTTTTAGTGAAATGTCGGGATTTTTTTTACCTCACGGTTTTTACTAAATATATTTAGAGAGAGAGAGAGAGACTAGAATCTTTTAGAAGGATTGGGTCTGAATCCTTCCCCCTTAATTACAAACCTAGGAGAACTAAAAATAAGATTTACTCAGTTGAAGTTGTATCTACTTATTTAAAGTATCTATAAATCAGAAATTATATATTTTTAATGCTTTTTACCCACCCATTAAGTGGCGCAAAATGGACGGCTGAAAATAATATATTGCTTAGATCTACATCTTTAAATATACAAATTCTTGACCTGACCATTTCATTATGATCTAAATACTTAAAAACTCTCAAACACCAATTTTTGTTAGATTTCAAATATTCTACACTGTTAAACTAAACAACTCTCTATTTGGGTCATTTCTCCCTACTTGATGCATGGGCAAAAAGTATTTAAAATACATGATTTTTTATTTATTGATACTTGAAATAATATAGATCAACTTCAAGGAAGTGGATCTTGTATTCGAATGATACATGGTTATCTTTTAGTGGGAAGAATTCAGCATCAAATCTTTTTGGAAAGATACAAGTCTATCTCTCTCTCTCTCTCTCTCTCTCTCTCTCTCTCTCTATATATATATATATATATATATATATATATATATATATATATATATATATATATATATGGAAAAATGTTCCTAGTAGGTCTCCTTAGATTGTAATCTAAAGAGACGACTTAAAACTCCAACATCCCAATTTTTTTTCACGATCCGACCGCACATTATCATATTCATGTTATAAGATGCATGCATATAAAAAATCACGTGATTTGAAGTTTGTTTACTCTATTTTCTTTAGGTTCAAAGATTAACGGTTTTTAAACAGTAGGACAAAATGGAACGATTAGATCAATGAGTAAATGAATTTCAAATCAAGTGATTTTTATGTGCGTACATCTTATAACATGAATATGATAATGTACGGTCGGATCGTAAAAAAAATTTGAGATGTTAGAGTTTTAAGCTGTCTCCTTAGATTGTAATCTAAGGAGACCTAATAGGAGCACTTGACCCCCACAGACATATATATTTGTGCAGTTTCAGAAGGATTCGAGCCTGATTCCTTCCCACTTAAATATTAACATCCGATATTCAAATGCAAAATTCACTTCGTTGAAGTTGATCTATATAAGTAAAATTCAAAAATCAAGTGTTAAAAATATTTTTTGTCCATCCATCAAGTGGCGCAAAATAGACAGCCGAAAGTAGTGAGTTGGTTAGATCAATGTTTTTAGACATACAAATTCTCGATCCGGTCATTTGATTATGATCTAAACATTTAAAAACCTCTAGAAACAAATTTTTGTTAGGTTTCAAATGTCCTACATCGTTAAACTAACCAACTCACTATTTAAGCCGTCTTTTTTTTCCTACTGATGCATGGAAAAAAGTATTCAAAATATTTGATTTTTTATTTATAAATATTTGAAATAATATAGATCAGCTTCAACGGAATGAATCTTGTTTTCGGATGACCTGTGGTTGTATTTGAGTGGGAAGGATTCGGGCTCGAATCCTTCTAAAACTACACAAGTCTATATATAGAGAGGTAGACTTATTACATTCCGGAAGGATTCGAGCCTGAATCCTTCCCACTCAAATACAACTATATGTCATCTGAATAAAAGATCCACACCAATGAAGTTGATTTATATTATTTCAAGTATATATAAATCAAAAATCAAATATTTTAAATAGCTTTTAACTTGTATCAAGTAGGGAAAAAACAGACGGCCTAAATAATGATTTCGTTAGTTTAACGGTGTAGAATATTTCAAATCTAAAAAAAATTTGTGTGTGTGTGTGAGAGAGAGTTTTTAAGTATTTAGATCATGATGAAATGATTGGATCGAAAATGTGTATGTTTAAATATATAGATCTAAGCAATATGTTATTTTCAGCCACTTATTTTGTGTCACTTGATGAATAGGTAAAAAGTATTTAAAATATATGATTTTTGAGTTATAAATGTTTTAAATAATGTAGATCAACTTCTACGGAGTAGATTTTATTTTTGAATGTCATAGATTTGTATTTTAGTGGGAAGTACTTGGGCCCAAATTCTTCCCAAAGGACCCTTGTGTCTCTCTCTTTATATATATATATATATATATATATATATATATATATATATATATATAGACTTGTATCCTTTCAAAAGGATTTGATCCCGAATCCTTCCCACTCAAATTCAACCCTCCAACATTTGAATACAAGATCCACTCCGTTGAAGTTGATCTATACTATTTCAAGTATCTATAAAGCAAAAATCATGTGTTTTAAATAATTTTTGCCCATCCATCAAGTAGGGGAAAAACGGACGGCCTAAATAGTGAGTTGGTTAGTTTAACGGTGTAGAACATTTGAAATCTAACAAAAATTAGTTTATAGGGGTTTTTAAATGTTTAGATCATAATTAAATGGCCGGATCGAGAATTTGTATGTCTAAAGACATAGATCTAACCAACTCACTACTTTCGGCCGTCCATTTTGCGTCGCTTGATGGATGGGCAAAAAGTATTTAAAACACTTGATTTTTGGTTTATAGATACTTGAAATAGTATAGATCAACTTCAACGGAGTGGATCTTGTATTCGAATGTTGGAGGGTTGAATTTGAGTGGGAAGGATCCGGGATCAAATCCTTTTGAAAGGATATATATATATATATATATATATATATATATATATATATATATAGTGAGTTGATCCCTTAAGAACGGTTCTCACGAATTCATGTGAGAACTTTCAAGTGGGCCGTCGGATCTGATAGAGATCTAGTTTTATTTGATTTGATCTATCAGATTCGACGACCCAAGTGAAAGTTCTCACAAAAATCCGTGAGAACCGTTCTTAGAGGATCAGCTCCCAGTAAATTTTAACAATATATATAATATATATATATATATATATATATATATATATATATATATATGAGAAAAATGTATATCAGCCCGCGGGCTGAGAGTACTCTCTCAGCCTGCGGTGACGTGGCTCGATTTGTCACCTCACTGACTTGCGGCCCGCTTTTAGGGAGAAGTTAAATTACCAAATACCCCTTATGATAACTTTTCCTTATTGTTTATTATTATTTTTCCCCCCTTTTATTTTGCCGCTCTTTATAGGATATAAATTACTTTTCGCCTTATTTGTTTAGCTCTTTTTTGTAAGATCTAGTTTCTCCTTTTCAGCGTGGGATAAAATTTTTTTTGAAAATATAAAATCTTTTCAGATCAATCTTTTCAGTCTGCGATAAAATTCTACTTTATAGTTTAATTTTTTTATATATAATGTAGTCAGAGTTTTTGGTCGCATTGTAGATTTAAACTGCGACCTTAGTCAAAGACTTTGATCGCAGTGTACATGGTTAAATGCGACCAATGTCGCAGTGTTGTTATTGATAAAGATGGCCAGCAACTGCAATCTAAGGTTGCATTACATGGACTGCGACTTTGGTCGCAGTACGTTAAGTAAGTGTTTTCCTTTAGATTAACATGCATAGCGACCAAGGTCGACAGTGCTGTTTTGGTTTAAGACTGCCGCCAGGAACTGCGACCAAGGTCGCCGTGTTGTTGTTTTATTAAGTGTTGTTTTGATGCGACTTGGAGTCACTCCGTGAGACGCGACCTGTCATAAAGATTTTATGAGATCTTTTTAACGTCAAGTCTACGTTGACGAACCCGCACCATTCGTTGTTTCCCGAAGCTGTTGTCCATTAAGGCCGACGGTTCTGATTAATGAACCATTAATTATGGTTATTATGGGCTGGCTATAAATAGGGCTCACACTCTCCCTTTAACAGCCCATAATTAGACTGTTTTCATTTGAGAGCAATTGCTCTGAGAATTTTCGCCTTCTTCAGAGTCTCTAACGGGGGCCTGCCTCCATGGATGAAGATGACCCTATGCACGAAGATGACCCAGAGCTTGATTGTCCTTTTTCAGGTTCGCTGGGCCTCTGGGAGTATATTTTGGCCGGTGAACTTGATCGATGTTCGTCCACAAGGGAAGAAGTCATGGTCCGCGACGTCCACAGTTTTTTAATACACGGGGACCTCAATAACACCACTGCTCTTATTCAACAAGGGCTCTTTTGATGTTTACTCTTCTTTGTACTGCTATATTGTAACAGTCAATCTTATTGTATAAGAGATCGTTTTTTGTATCATTTTCACATGCCTGGAGATAAATGCCTGGACATAAATAAAAAGACCTCAATAACACCACTGCTCTTAGTTAACAATGGCTCTTTTTTTGATGTTTAGTTTTCTTTGTACTGCTATATTGTAACACTCAATTTTATTGTATAAGAGATCGTTTTGTATCATTTTCACATGCCTGGAGATAAATGCGTGGACATAAATAAAAAGCATATTTGTTTTTTAATAAACTACGACCTTTTTGGTCGCAGTCATGCATTGCAAACAAAACAACTTGGACCAGAGACGCAACTGCGACCAAGGTCGCATAAGACTACAGTGCAAACAGAAACAACTGCGACCAGGGTCGACATTGCGAGCAAAAACTGCGACTAAGCAACTGCTGCGGTGACATGTCACCTCGTCGCAGTGTTGTTGTTGATTAAGACTAAAGACCAGCAACTGCGTCCAAGATTGCAGATTAATTTTTAAGACTGCGGCCATCAACTGCGACCAATGTCGCAGTGTTGTTGTTGATTATTTATAAAGACCACCAACTGCGACCAAGGTCGCAGTGATGTTGTTGATTAAGAGTAAAGACCAGAAACTGCGACCAAGGTCGCTGTGTATTTTATTAAGACTAAACACCAACAACTGCGATCAAGGTCGCAGTTTATTTTATTAAGACTACGGTCAGAAACTGCGACCAAGGCAGCAGTGTTGTTGTTGATTAAGACTAAAGTGCAGCAACTGCGACCAAGGTCGCAGTGTATTTATTAAGTTTGCGCCCTTGGTCGCAGTATTTCAACCAATACATAGTAGTAAAAAATGTAATTCACACAATTAGCTTTAGAAAACAGATTTATATATATTTAAAAAGAAAAACAAAATACAATTTTTTTAACTTCTAATCGTCGTCATCACCATCGTAATCAGATTCGTCGTCAAGAGTCATGCTTTCGTCTTCTGTCTCTTCCTCCTCTTCAGGTACAGTCTCATCGTTGCTTTCTTCCTCTTCATGTTTGTGTTTTGGTTCATCAATGAACTCCCAGAAAGGGTCGTCTGTATCAAGCTCAGATTCTGACCCATAGCGAGACATTGTTTCAGAACTAAACATAAAATCATCATTTGATGATTGGCTTCTTTCCGGTGAAGACGGTGGTGATGGTGAAGACATTTTTTGAATGTATTTTCGGAACAGTGAGAGTAACGAGTTTGAGCAAAAAATAACTTAGTATGTTTTTAATCCTTTGCTCATGACCCTTTATATGTATTTAATCCCGGAATTCCAAAAGGTTTAAGCTCTCGGACCACGTGAATATCTCTCAAATATATTTTCTATCTTTTCCCAAAAATTGTATACTTCCTAGGTGACTGTTCAGTTATCCAAAACAGTTTAAAAGTTAATACACTATAACTTTAAATTACTTTGAACTCCAAAACAGTACATTATTGCGACCAAAGTCGCATTGGGAACTGATAAATGATTAACTGCGACCATAAATTGCATCCGTAGTAGGATTGCGACTATGGTCGCAGTGTTTAAGAGCAGCAGTCGCAGTTTGGATATGTAATTAAAAGAGCTTATAAGTTAATATAGTGAGAAAGAGACCTTACAAAAAAAATAGAATTAAAAACTTTTAAAAGAAGACAAATATAATTGAATATCAGAAGATTAGGAAATCCTAATCCTCGTCATTATCACCATCATAAGCAGATTCATCGTCTTCATTCTTCTGATCTTCCTCTTCATCACTTATTTCCTCATCATCTTGCTGTTTTTGAGGTTTTTTTGTTTCACCGATGAACTCCCAGAATGGATCGTCTCTATCAAGCTCTTCGTCTGACCCGTTGCTAGGAAGCGAGCCTACAGCATCAGAGGACATGCTTTCATCAAGCATGTCTCCGTCAAGTGGCAGAGGAATAATGTCTTCTTCACTAACCCACATGAAAAATTCATTATCATCATGAATAGGAGGATCAGTTAATACATTATTTGATGTAGTGAGATAGTCAAAAGGAGTGAAGTCCAGACTGGTATCAGATTCACTAGAATATCCTAAAGACAAAGGACCGGTGGGGGATTGATTGAAGTTGAATTCTGAGTGTTCAGAGGAAGAAGATGGGGAAGACATGATTCAAGAATGAATTTTTTTTTGGAAGTTTTTGAAATCAAATTGAAAAGGAAGAGCAAAATTATAGTTTTTTAGGTATGAGGTAATATATTAGTTACAAGCATTATATAAAGGTCAATATTGTGGAAGAACATGAATAGTAATAATAATTGTTACAGGTGAGGGTTGAGTATGGTAGGAAGTGGTAAAAAAAATTAAATATTTAATTGAAGATTTATTGCTGGAGAATCCGAAGTACAAATTAACTTTTTATAGAATTGTTTGGCTATATCTTTAGATTACGTATGGTGCACATCTTTCCTTTCTCGAGATTAACATTAGTGCATCTCTTTTTTTCTAGACTGGTGTTGTATCACGGTAGATATAATATTAATTACTTCTTTTACATAAGGCATGAGAAAGAAGATTGCGAATTTGGTCGCAGTACCGAAGGAGGTCGCATTGCTATGCGATAGCATTTTTTGTCTTGTATTCTTTATTCTGTATTAAGTCTGCGACCATGGAATGTTTTTTTACTTTTGAATGCAAGAAGTCGCAGTCGTCATTTAAAAGGGGTATTTTTGTCATTTTGATTCACGATTGTTTAGGCGGGATTTTTTGATTTTTTTTGGCGCCCACACTCTGCGACCGATGTGTGGCCTATATTCAGCCACGTCCCGCAGGCTGAGAAACTCTCTCAGCCCGCAGGCTGAGGTACAGTAAGCCCTATATATATATATATATATATATATATATATATATATATATATATATATATATAATGAGCTGATCCCCTAAGAACGGTTCTCACGAATTCATGTGAGAACTTTCACGTGGGCCGTCGGATCTGAAAGAGATCTAGTTTTATTTGATTTGATCTATCATATCCGACGACCCACGTGAAAGTTCTCACAGAAATCCGTGAGAACCAATCTTAGAGGATCAGCTCCCTATATATATATATATATATATATATATATATATATATATATATATATATATATATATATATATATATATATATATATATATTTTGGAGCATCTCTCAGTATCTCTTGTACCCAGTGAATTTGAACAAATGATGCGCCCATTATCTTCGATATAATGCGAATGAAACCCTAATTTAATTGTTAGTCTCAGTAATACTTATCGGTTTTGCTAATCTGCAGCATGTTTCTGCTGGAAAAAGAAAATCTCCCGATTATTGTGATTGGGATCCTGATGAAGATGTGCTTCTGGACCTACAAAAGGTTCCTGTCAACTGTGTTCGAAATCATCTGAAAGAAATAGAGATCAGAAACTTTACAGTGTACAATATTGAAACACTAATGGCAGAGTACTCACTTCAAAATGCAATGATGCTGAAGGAGATAAAAGCCAAGGCTAGCAGATTATCATTGTCACAGCATTTGAAGATCAAACGTCAACTGTTGAATTGGAAAGTCAACCCACATACCAAAATAACATATCGTTGAACTGGTCGAGGATATCTACGTATCGTTTACTTTTTCTCTCTGGTTGAAATGCCTTGGTTGAGTTTACAGCCATGGAATTGATTAGAAGTGCTCTCTTTATTATTGTTGTATGTGGTAAATTATTAAATATGATGTTCTTTTTCCTTGTGAATTTCCTGATGAAGATCTGATGCAGTTTTGTTAAATTTGTTGAATTTCCTGAAAAGGGTATCATTTGTTAAATTTCATGCGAGTTGAACCAAATAATATCTTATGTCAAGAAAATATTAAAATGGAGGTATAAATCAAGTCTACAGAACCTGTTAGTTAATTTTAATGCATATGATCAAGCACCAAATCAGGAAACTAAGAATTTTCATGGAAAGATTTCTAATTAGAGTGGACCAAGATGTTGTTAATTCTTTTTTTTTTTTGTTAATATAATGTTTATATATCTAAATTCTTCTTAAAATTCTCTAAAATTATATTCTCACAAAAAAAAAACTATACATTCTTACCTAAGTTTCTCGTTTGAGAAAACTCCTATTTCTATACTAAATTCCATTAGTAGATATTCGAATATTTTCAAATTCTTTTAGTCTTTCTGTTAAATCTCACAATAACTTATGGTTATAAATTAATAGTGAGATGAACGGGAAAAGATTCTCTAAATATTTTATTCTATTTGAGTCAATAGAAGTTCAGAGTCCACATAAGTCATAGAAAAAGAGAGCAGAAAAGATCATCTAAATATTTTATTCTCCTTCAGCTAATAGAAGTTCAGAGTCTACATAACATAAGTCATAGAGAAAACAAAGTAGAAAAGATCCTCTAAATATTTTATTCTACTTCAGCCAATAAAAATTTAGAGCCAAGAAAAGATCCTCTAAATATTTTATTCTTGTTCAGCCAATAGAAGTTCAGAGTCTACATAAGTCTTGGATCCTTAAATTGTTACCGATAGCTTATTGGGTAAGGTATAGAACTTAAAGATAGATCTGATTCCTTAGTGAATTTGAATATGAATTCTTAAAAATCCAATAGCCAATAATATGATAACCAGAATGAATATTTTATTATTTATTTAACTTGACAATCTAAATATTCTTTTTCTTTTTAACCTAATTCGTGTAAGATTATTTGACTGTATTTAGATACTTCTAACTAAAATCAGAGTTCGATAAATTATTTGCTTTGGAACCTTAAGTGGTTCTTAGCTTCTTTTTTTTTTAGTGGATTTGGGTTCGCACGTTGATCTTGTAAATTTATAATGGATTCACATTTGGATCTTGTAGGATCCACCCGTTGCCAGACTTAGAGTAGAAAGGATTTAGAATACATTTGGACATCAGAAAAATCATAAACATATGTTGTCTTAGGTGGAGTTTGAAAAAAAATAATAATAATCCACAATATCTTTAGGTGATTGTTTGAAATCTTTGGATGCACTGGAGAATATCTAAATCTCCTAAAACTGTGATACTGAAAATTTCTACTATTACAAAAATTTATAAGCCTACTCTTATTTGGCATGATTCAATTTCTTATTTTTAACTTTTAGGGCTTTTCTCATATTACCCTTTAATTTTTTCATATTTCCGTTTGTACCCACCAAATCATCGTATTCCCTCAATTACCCCTCAAATCTTTAAAACTCAATCAAAATACCCTCACAGTCAATTTGAAGTAGGTGTTCCACCGGATCAAATACGGATCAAATATTGTCTTTACCACATCTGTATCCGCACTCAACCTTTGGATACGTACACGGATACGGATATTAACGGATGTGAAAAAAAAAGATATATGTATCCGCCAAAATCAGATATGGATCAGATATTAGCGGATCGGATGCGGATAGTAGTCGGATATGTAAAAATAGATACGGTTAATGATAAACTAAACGGATATACTTATATTACTTTTATCTCATCTACAACAATATTAAATTTGTACATACTATGATATTATTTTGTACATATCAATGCTCTCACTGACCTCTGGTGCTAATTGCCGATTCAGATGCCACAGTTAATGTCGAAATACTCAAAATATCTCATGTTACTTTTGCAAGAATCGGATACTTTTCACTATTATTTTTTCACCAACTCAAAATATCAAATATATTGCCTCATTTTATTGAATAATAATCTCTTCCATACGGATATCATTATCAAGTACCCAACCGTCGGATATTTAATCGGATACAGATAGGATACTGCTTTTACTATATTCGTATTCACACTTAACTTTCGGATACGGATACAGTTATGAATATTGACAGATGTAAAAAAATGATATCCATATACGAGTTAGAGCTAGATTTAAATGCGGATATCTGTGGATAATCCATATCCGGTGGTACCCCTAGTTTGAAGGCATAAAAATGAAATATTCTCTATGATTCTTTTTAGATTTTTTTTAAAATTTTCAAATCAACAGTCCACATACTGTTGGTTTGCAAACCAACTTTAAAATCCACCCCTTTAAAATCCCTTCTCCTCCTCTCTAATTCTCCCCGCATTCGCCACCACTCCTCCCCGCATTCGCCTCAGCCCGCATCAGCTTGCTCCTCAATCCACCTACGGTAGACAACAACAATGTGTTTAAGATGTTTTGATTGAAAATTTTTGTTGTTTTAAGATGAAATTTGTTGTGTGAGAAAGAAAAGTTGAAATTTGTGGTTGATTTGGCTGTGCAGCAGCACGTGTGAGTGTGTATTTATGTTGATTTTCATGAATTTTGATAAATTTTGTTCTTTATTTTACATAAAATTTGTTGTATAGCTGTGAAAGAGAATGAGTTGCATCAATGAATTTTGTTGTTAATTTGATTGTGTATGTCCAAAAGGAGTTCTTCATCAGTGAGCAACCATCATCCCCAGTGCCAATGTGGTTTGGAGGCTAGATATTTTGCATGTTATAATATGAATAACATAGATAAGAGATTTTATAGGTGCACAGACTTTGTTTCTAAAGAAAGAGCTGGATGTGACTTCTTTCAATAGTTTCTAGAAGATGACGACATGAAGCCAATCAAAGAAATGAAAGAAACTCTCTTCGTAAAGATAGAAAAGATTGAGAGATCAACTGAAGATACTTTGAAGAAAATTGACAAAGTCCAAGCTTGTGTGGAGGATATAGTTAAAATTTTGAAATTTCTTGGGTGTGGTTGTTGTAGTTATGATTGTAAAACTTATTCTTGTATAAGAAGAAGTTTAGAATGAAAATAAAATTCGTCAAGAAGTTCTATGATCACTTTGCAATCAAATTACATTCTCATTGCAATTCAATCTCATGACATTCTCACCATACAATTCACCGTACACTCACAAGACATCCGTAGTAAACTCATCATGTAAATTAAGACATTCATTGTAAACTCACAAGACATCCAATTTCTTGCACGCGCAAGTTGAGATTCCAAACACATTTTGATAACCTTGCAATTTGCTTGCTCTCATGAGCCACTTACACCTTCTGTTAGGACATTTGATAACCACCCTCTACTTGTCACTCTTCTCCCATCCGAGATTATAGGTTTTCATAATAATGTCCTGCCTTACACATAACCTAAACTCATCAGCATCTGAGAATTTGAATTCAATCTGAATCTTGAGATTCTCAAAGTCTACATCATGTACTTCATTGACCTCAGCCTCTTCTACTTCGTCATCTACAAACATAAGTCCTTTCCATCTAGTTCCTCCTTTTCCTCCTCATATTCAACTTCGCTTCTTGTTTCACGATATGTCTCCTCTGCATAAATTTCATCAGCTTCATCTTCAGCAAAATCATCATTATCAATCTCTACTCTATCATCCTCCACGTATTGGGAGAGAGTGGAATTGATGATGTAGAGATTGAAGAGATGTTTGTTCTCACCATAAATGCAACTTCATTTTCATCATGTTCTCCCAAATCTTTAGCACGTCTATCCTCATCCTTCTCATCGAGGCTGTTTGCTTCGTCGTAAAAGTCGTAAAAATCCTTAATTCTTAAATGACATACAACCCAATTACAACTACGACGTTTGTTTGAACCGTACTTCGTAAAGGACTTACGCAACTCAACTACCATTCACTTGCAACCTAATTACAACTCGCTTACAGCCCACTTACAGTTAATTTTATAGTCATACAAATTTGTATTATTTTTTATATTAATATTAATTTTTTTAAATATTTAACATTTTTAGTATTTATTTGCAATATTAAAACTTTTTAAATCACCAAATAGTTAATTTTATGATCAACTTTTTCACTTACGACTTACATTACGACAACTAAATACCGTAAAACACAATATACTTTCCCACTTACAACTTTATATTACCAACCAAACACCGTAAAACTTACATGCATGTAACTTATTTACAACTATAAAAGACTTTACCAATTACAACCTACGAATTACGGCCAATTACGACAACCAAACAGACACATCATCTGAGAGCTCAATGTTTCCTTCTCCTCCTTCTCTAATTAACCTCAAGTGACATCTTCTCCTTCTAAACATGCCCAGATTTTCTCTCTAATCCCACCCCCTGGCTCTACCACTATGTGTCAACAACAACTACCATTAATCTTCCTAGGTTGTTGATGTTGTTGTTGATCAATGGAGCTTTCTCTCTCTTTTCTCAGTTTCTCTCTTGTAATTATCCACAACTCCATCTTCTCTTTCCTCTGGTAGCAATTGAGTAGCAATTGATGCAGCTGATCATCACTCTTCAGCACTTCATATATCTTTGGTTTTGTCGCTTATCACAGGGATATGTCCAAGGTGCAATTGCCAAATGATAATCCTTAATATCCTGTAAATTTGTATTATATACCTCAAGAGATGTAGTCTTCTGATTCCCACACATATACTTCTTCCTCCCAGCTCTAAGATTCTTATTCCAGTAGTCCCTAAATCTTATCACTGTTGTAACTGTGATATAAACATTTCTACAATAAAAAAAAAACCAAAAAATTCAGAATACATAATTACATATTGCACTAACCCCATAATTTAGAATAATGAATGCAGAATATATAACTCTGAATACATATCTCAAGCTAATTTCTGCGCTAACATTCGAGCTTTTATACTGATCTTTTAATCCCATATACACTGATCCCATATAATCTAAATTACATTAAACCAGCAAAAAAACAAAATTTACCCAATTTTAAGCATGTTATGAAGGTTAACAATTTTCATTTAAATTATTTTCAATAAAATCAGAAAGAGTTTACATATATACCTTCTTTCAGCAGCAGACATCTTTTCTCTTGAGCTTTTACCAACTTCCATGATGACACGAGCTTCCATCCACACACAAACTTACTTCGAGCAGTAGGCAAGATCCAAAGACACTGCACAGCCAAAACAAGCTTGTGATCCACATATAAATTTTGAAAAGAAAACAAAATAAAGAGAGAGGGAGTAAGAGAAAGAGAAAGAGAGAAGAAGGGGGAGGAAGAGATAGAGCGAGTTCTGAGAGAGAAGACATATCGAGAGAGAGAGAGAGAGAGAGAGAGAGAGAGTGGTGGCGGACCTAAAATGATGACGGTGCATGGCAAAGAGAGACGAAAACGGCGTGATGAGGTGGAAAACAACATGATGAGACGGTAATAGGGTAGGCGAGAGCCGAATCTAGGGCATTCTGAAGTTTTTTGTGGGGGTTTAGATGGAGAGCGAGATTCAAAGAGAGGGGGAAAAAAGAGGTCAGTAGCAAAACTAGGATTTAGTTCTAGAGATTTTGGGGCGGGGGAGAGAGAAAAAAAACAGAGAGTTAGAAAAGGCCAGAGATTTTAGATAAGAGAGTTAACGAGAAGATGAAGGGTAATTTGATAAAATTAACTCAAATCTGTTAAAAGCCAAATGGGAACATGAGATGATGGTATTTTGAATGATTTTTAAAGATTTGAGGATTATTGAGGAAATATGATGATTTGAGGGATAAATACAGAAATTTGAAATATTTAAGGCGCAAATACAAGAAAACCCCTTAACTTTATAGCATTTTATGCACCAAACAATCAATGAGATTCTCTAAAATCTTTTAATTTCCAAATCAATAAATAAAAACTAAAAACTTTTGATCTTTGCCATAAAACATCACACAACTTTCATTAATAATTAGGCTTATTTTCTAAATACCCTATTAAACTTTCAGGGTTTTCTCACAAAACCCCTAAACTTTAATAATCCCAAAATACCCCCTAAATTATAAGTTTCCAGTACCCCCCGTAACGTCGTTAACAGGCATACGAAATGATCCCTTTACCCTTGCCCCTCAAACAATTAAACAAATTAATTAATCATAATTAAACTATTAATTAAATAATAAATATTAATTAAACAATTAATTATGTAATTATTTAGAAAAAATAATTAAAGGCGGCGCATCTCTCCTCCTTCTCGCCGCTGCATCTAGCAGTGGTGACGAGGAGGGAGGAGGGGAGGGGCGGGCTTCCTTCCTCTCTCCCCTGCCCTATGCACCTCTCTCCCCCTGCCCTATGCCCCTCTCTCCCCTGCTCTCTCTCTCTCTCCTGTCTCTCTCTCCTCTACAGTCACGCCCCCTTCTCAAAATATTGAGTACGAGTACGTGATGATGACCAGCAGATACTCACAAAGAGTGAAATCGCTTCCATAAATACCTTAAGCTATTAATTACGAGTAAGATAGCACACATATAAACATATATAATCAAGCACATGAATAAAAACACATATATGAAATACTGAATCATCAATAATATCATCCATCATATCTGAATAAAACAAGTCAAGAAAAAAAAACTAAACTCACTGGAGGACGAGTGAACCATAATGTGTTCTATAATCAACTCATTTATACTCGTTCTCTAATCTAAATACTGAAAAATAATGTAGGTCCGTCAGAACTGGACCAACAAATGTACACAGAAAGGAACGGACAACAAAAGTAGAACAGCACATATAAAATGTTAGAATAAAAGATCAATAAGTTTGACAGTATCGAGAACTATAACAGAACAATAGATCATATATAATATGTCCGTGCATGCACGTCCTGACATGAATATAATGAACATGAGATGTCCTGAACGAGTAACTATCGTATATCATAATCACAAGATCATAGAATCACGGAATCATAATTTAAAATCACATGGCAAGTTCAGAAAAATCATGCATCAAGATAATACATGCCACAGGAGACTCAAGTGTCAGTACCATCGAAACACATGTGAGACACTAGATCACATAAAGGAGCAATATGAGACGAGCTAGATCATTGAAGTCAATGCAGGTTGTGATGCAAGTGCCTATGTCTAGCATTTTATTAACCCTAGCGCGACCATTCTGTGCCCCATCCCACATGACGTCTGTATGTCAATCAAGTGATGCGCTTTGTGGATCCTGAATAGCCGGGAGAAGACAGCTTGGTGTACGCATGTTTCATATAATAATAAGTGTGCACATAATCACTGAATCATATAATCATGAAGTCACGAAATCACATTTGGCAAGACCCTCGGAGGAGCCGCTCTTCCAAGCACACCTCTTTGATCCCCTACTACTAGTCTCTCAAGTAACCCAGTTAACTTTTATTAATCAATGCAAGTATAAGACAGTGTGTAACTTAGTGTGACATGATCACAAGTTGGTGTCAAGAATGTCAATACCAGATAGTGAATACAGTATATATAATCACGGGACTATGTCAATGATGGCAAATCAGTAGATAAATACAGAGTCATGCAAGTGGTGTTAGTGTTATCTAATATGTAATCTAATTGTCATAGTAAACTTGTCATGATCATTAGTATTATACTCCGATAAAATATGCTCAAATAATTCCTCAAAATATAATGATTGATTTTTCTTCAATTAATTTTCGGCAATATTAAGATCACAATATCATTTGATATCATCTCTAGTCATCAATCATATCCTCAATAATTCTCTGAAAATCTCAAGTGATCATGAATACTATAATATTCATTTTATTACTATCCTTTTATCCTCAAGATCCAGATCATAATCTTAGTCTCGATCAACACGAATTTTCGTGTCAGTAAATCAGTCTATCACACACAAATAATAATGTAAATTTAGTATGAATCCATGCATGAACAATAACGAGATGCAAAATTACATGTAACACAATCATAAGATAAAATCAGTGGTAATATAAAGAATATAGTAATTAACCATATAATTGGAGAAAAGATAGTATAACATGGTCTTGAGACAATACTAAAAATTATAAATATGATGTCGAGAGATAACAGTCAAAGAATAATATCACAATCAACATGAAAATCAAAGAGAAGGAAAGCGTATACACTTGTCTCTTACCATAGGGTCTGGCTGTTCCTTATCAACAACTGGCACTGAGTCAGATTCCCGACCTAAATATTTAGACAATTTATGTTAGTTTCATTTTCTCATTTTCAGAGTGAGTGTTTATTTATATCGGTGTGGTATTGACTGTATCTTAGGTTTCTATATTTTATCTAGTGTCGTTATTTTAGTTATTAAAATATCGGCTATTCATAGTTCAATAGTCACTTTAAACAACAATTATTGCGATTAAATACTAATTTTTATAATTAGTTATATGAATTACTAATTAATTATTTAAAGTTCTAAACTAGTTATTTATATAAATACTAATAGTTATATGAATTTTAGTTATTAATATTTTACACCTATTACTAACTCTAAATTTAGCTATGTATATTATTTCTCATATAAATACTTCTCTTTTATATTTAAAAACTAATTATTTACTAACATTAGCCATTCAATACTTTGTGGTAATTATTGGATAGATTCCAAGTATTTAATTCCTACCAAACATGTTTATTTGCTATTTATCCTACACATGCTATTTTCTAGCTATTTAATTTATTATTCTATCATTATTAGAAATAGGTGTAATGTAGAATCATTAGTTACATATGCTAGTATTTACTTTCATATAATTATTAAGAACATTATGTTAGTACTTAAAATATTAGCAACTATAAATCACCATGCTAGCCATCAAGCAAATTTAATTAACTATCTAACTAATTAATCTTATTACTAGTCTATTATTTACGCACAAACTAGAATTCCTTTTATTAATATAACTTATTGATTACTAATCCTAACTAATTACCCCTTTTCAACCAACAATACAAGAAGCTAAGGAATCAGGATCTTACCCTTCAAGTGGATCCCACACGTGCTCCCTTTTTCTGTCTTTCTCTTTCCTTTTCCTTTCTTTCTCTGTCTGCCTCTTTTCTTCTCCTCTTAGGGCTGTTTGGATTCAAGGAAGTGGGCGGAAGTAGGGAACTGGGGAAGTGTCATTTCTTACTCCCTATTTATCCAAACCCGGAAAAGAAAATAAGAAAATCCCTTTTCCTTTTTTCTTTTCTCTTTTACACAACCAGTTCCTCACTTCCAGGGTGCTACAGTCAATTTTGTGGTCATGTAAATCTCATTTGTAATAAGTTGTATCTTAAAATAGTTAATTTTGTGATTATGTAAATCTCACTTGCATTCTAATTACAGTCCAATTTTTATTTTTCTTAATTAATTTTTATTTTAATATTATTTTGCGGTCAACTTTGTGATCAACTTTTCCACTTTTACTTTCACATTACTGTCCAAACACCTGAAAAGATATAACATTTTTCAAACCATACTTCCTAATAACATCCAAATACCGAAAACTTACTAACAAATTCATAGGTTTCAAAGGAAACTATTACTAATTCCTCACTTTCTCACTTCCACCCATAACCATACAGCCATTCTTCTCTTTTTTTTCCTTTTTTTTCCCTTTTTTTGTCCCTTCAGCTGACAGCAAGAAGAAGAGGAGGGCTCGAATTTGATTGGGGGAAGGTTGTGGTGTGGTAGAGAGTGTGGCGATGATAAAAGAAGATGGGCTTGTTGAGCTTAAGAGGGGAACTATTTATAGACGGCTATGGCTAACAGAGAGACCTCTAGAAGTTCAACAAAAATATATAAGCCCAAGATTAGGGTTTGCAGGACCATAAGGGTTGACCTAGGAGTCTTGCAGGCGAGCTCGAAGCTCGAGGTAGGCGGGCAGCGTCAGAGAAATATCTCCTCATCGGGCTCTTTAGAGGTGAGGAAGGAGGAGAAATTTGTTAATAAGTTAATTTTCTGCTCTTGTAATTTTACGCCGACGTGCCTGAGTGGTTAGAGCCCTGATTTTTAGCACTGGAGGTTGGGGAGCTCGAAACCTGTGTTGAGCTCATTTTAGATTCAAGTTTTTATTTTATTATTTTTTAAGAAGATATTATATATTTAAGGTGCATTTGCAAATCCCATGCTTGGGTAGCAGGATCACTTGATTCGCATGTTACAGGTCCGGTGTAATATCTTTGGTCTAAAATAATGTATTTTTTTAATTTTTTTAAAGTATTTATTTTATTTTACTGATTATTTTATTATTATTTGTTAACTTGATTTATAGTACATATTATTTTAAGATAGTAAATGGTATTTTGGTCTTATATATATTTAGCATTATTAAGTATTATCATTTTAATTACTAGCTAGTATTTTTTCCCATTACTATGTTACTATTAGTATTATTATAGTTTCTATTATTGTTAATATTGATATTATTATTATTCTTATTTTTATTATATTATTTTAGTCATTATTATTATGGTAGTATTTTTACAAGTATTATTAGATAATAATTTTAATGTGATAATTTTATTATTATTATTAGTAATATCTCTTTTTGATTATTAGTATTTATTATGTTATTGTAATTATTATTCATATCTTTTCCTTTTTCCTAACCCATAACCCATTACCATTGAGATCCTTACCCATTAACCCAAGACCTAATCCCCATAATCTTATCTTAATTCAAATTCTAGATCCTAACTACCTAATCCATATCTTATCTAATCAAATTTTTATTCTAACAAATCAAATCATAAATCTTAACCAATCATAATCTAAATACTAACAAAAATCATATCTATCCTAACTTGCACAAATCCAAATTTTATTTTTAAAATTATAACCTTAATTAATTCTATCCTAAACTGCTAAGTCAAGCAGTTTGAACCCAACTAAAATTCTGATTTTTAAATCTCTAATAATCTATAAACAGTCTAAGCTACTTCTTTTTTTACCTCCAAAGAAAAATCATGACCCAACTGTCCCAACCTCCTTCTTTCTTTTTTCTTCAAGCAGAACTTGAATGAAAATGAATCTTAAGTGCAGAAATTGAGAACATAGATCAAATCTAAGTAAATAATCTATCTTCTCACAATTTATTTGATATAATTAGTTTATTAAAAATCATGTCTATACCATGATTATTTATAAATTTTTATACATCATAACCCAACCACAAATCCAATTAAAATACATGTGAGAATATACCAACCCATAATTTTAATTTACATAATATTTTTGAAATTTTAAAACAAAGGATTTCAAATCAAAAAGAAAGAAAGAAAGAATAATTGCATAATAAAATAATCAGATAAGAATAAAAAAATGAAGAAACATATAAACAATAGTCTACAATTCTTCTATTTTTTATGATAAATTTTAGACTAATAACAACATAAATTAACTCAAACTACCTACTTTAAAGTTATTTTTCTTAATGGTAAATTCAGACCCGTTAAGCATTTTAATGGTTTAAAGCCAATTAAAAATCCAACAAAATTAAAAATTAGTTTAAATTAAACCTATTAAATTCATTAGACCCAGAAGATCATATTTCCAACCCCCAAACCAATTAATCAAGTTTAAAATCCCTTATAACTCCCAAGGAGAACATCCTTTTAAAAATTCTAAATATTTTTATTGAAATGAACTATGTAGATATATCGGGGTCTTATGATTTCAGCGCTTTGGACTTTGGGATCGAGTTCCGGTGAGTGTTCTTTTCCTCCTTCAGTTAAACAAGGCTTTTATGATAAATGATTTTATTTTGTTATATAATTATGCTACTAAAATTATCTGAGATGATATTTGTGAGTATTATTTTTCTCATTCACCATTGTCAGAAATATATATATGTGTTACTTATTTTATTTCATGTGACCATCTGCCTCATTATACCAGTATGATTACCTGTATTATTTCATGAGGTACCAGTGAGTGTTCACTTTGATTATATAGCTTGAGTGTCATTCAGTATCTTTTCATGTGTTAGTTGTTCAACGTTATTGACTCAGGACTAGTTGTGGTATAATCTTGGACTGTGACTTATTTCGATCTATAATTGACTAATCTAGTTCATATTTGAGGACAGATAGCATCACTCATGTGTAGTATTATCAAACAATTATTTGATGAATTGAAACTTGCAAAATAACATGTTGATTGATTGGTGAGTCGATGAGGGCTAGATTGTCAGGTATTAGTTTCTTATATGTTTAGTGATATTTAGAGTACTTGGTAGTTCTTGATGTTACCTCATTGATATTGAGCATCATATGTATATAGTTAGATCTTAGTATTGTGATATGGGACTTGTGTCATTTCATGTGTAACCGTTTCAGATTCAGATTTAATTATGATAAATCTTAGAATATAAATTGATTGATCTTGAGGTTGATTAGCTCATGATTGAGATAAAGATTCATATTTTATGTTAAGTACTTATCAGACTTGATATTTATGTACTTGATTATAGGTTGATAAGAATTCATTGTATTCTGAGAATGTATTATATATGAAGTTACCTCATTAAAAGACTGATCTTCTGATGCTTGGACTGATATGAACTTAGTTAGAGTTAAAATTGATTGATATGAGGATTGGTGTTCATTTCAGAAGATTTTGATCGGCGTTTTGATGAGATTGATGTAGTTGGATCCATAATTGTAGGTATTCCCCTATTTTACCCCTGATTAAATTGTTTGAGTATTGATGTCTTGTTGATTTTGATTATCAGACGTAGAAGCATCTTAGATTCCATATTGCTTAAGGAGTAGGTGTAAATTGGGTTGACTTGACCTGGTGGCATGTATATACATAATTGACTAGTTATATATACATAATTGACTAGTTACTTAGATTTATGGATCTTGTATTTGAACTTAGTGGAAGTGAGAGTGCATGATGGTTTTAATTAAGATTGGATAGTGATGATTGGTTGGATATAGATGAGTATGTATTTTATATATTAGGACTTGGATATATCGATGACTTTGAGAATCTGAGTTGATTAAATTTTTGCCCGGATTATTCTATTCATGCCAGCAGGTCATTACTTATTCAGAATATCTTGATTTACCTGAAGAACTTGACTGATTATACATAACATTTACCTGATAACTATATTATTCATGTTACCATAATTGCTGAAAAAATATTGTATACGGTAACACATCCTCATGTTATACTTATTACATGTCCTGTTATACCGTATTCTGATTACAACTGTTGACGTCGTTACCGTGACTATCACCGAGTTGTCCTAGTAATCTACGTAACATGCATATTAAATAATCTTGGTAAACTAATGACATGATTTAAACAACTTACACTGGGATTGAGAAAATTGATGGAGAAAACAGCATCTGTATTTTGGATGGACTTAGGATTTACGTTGCAGAGCCAAAGAGGGTTCCACTGCAGGATTCCCGGGGGATAACTAACACCCCGTCCTGTTCTTGTTTCTATTATACATGTTATTGTACGCACACGGAGAAGGTACGAGCTCGAAGTAAGATTTCCTTGAATCAAATTGAAAAATTACAACGGACTAGTATTCCGGTTACAAAGGAGAGAGGATGTTGAGCCTTGAATCCTCCCTTTGTTTAAGGCTGGGTTCTTCGAGTGGCGATGGAGAGTGAATCTTGTTCTCCGTTGACCGGTGACCGTCTAGACCTTCGGGGATCTTCTCTTCGGCTGGTAGAAGGAGTAGCACAGCTCTGTCTACCAAAACTCTCAAAGAGAAGATAGGCAAAGAGCAACTTGTACGCAGCAAGCTTGCTGAAGAGTTGAGCTCTCTCTTGCTTCTCTCTCTCTGTCTGCCTTGTTGTCTATCTCTTATTTCTTGTGTCTTGTCCCCCATTCCTATAGCGGCGGGCTATTTATAGAGGTTTCAGGGGTGAACGTGCCCCCTAAAAATGCTCCACAATGAGGGCTAACTTCCCCGCTATGTGGGCGGTGACTGGCCCCATAACCAGGGCGGTTATAACCGAGACGTGGGCCTTGGACCCTCGCGCCTTGAGGTTGGGACGCGGGTGTTGAGCCCACGCGCCTTGATGCTGAGACGCGGGTGTTGAGCCCACGCGCCTTGATGCTGAGACGCGGGTGTTGAGCCCACGCGCCTTGATGCTGAGACGCGGGTGTTGAGCCCACGCGCCTTGAGGTTGAGACGCGGGTGTCGAGCCCTCGCGCCTTGATGCTGAGACGCGGGTGTTGAGCCCACGCGCCTTGATGCTGAGACGCGGATGGCCATCATTAGTCCTGCGTCTAGAACCTGAAACTCTGCCTTTTTTAATGGCTTATCTTTTAATGATTTTTAGACAGCCTACAGAACCCCCTCCAAAGTTTTCGATATTCCGCAGTTAAGTGGGACGGATTTCGAAATACTTTGGACTCTAGCTGAGCTCACCCTTATGACTGGACTGTCAATGCTCCGGGTTTGATCTTGTCTGGAGTATGGTCTTCGTGAGTGTACTGTGGAACTCTTTGAAGCCACCAAAGTTGATCGTGTTGAGTGTCTATATGCACAATCTAAACCTCCCTGATTGCTTTAAGTCTGTCGTGGGTGCACTTTAAGCCAGGAGTGGACAGTCGTCTGCTTGTGCCAGTGTACTGTTGAACTGATTTGCAGAAGTAAGGACTGAACGCCAGTTCTTTTTGAAGAGCAGAGATAGTACTGCTTTAAAGACGCGACTTTCATGGGGTGCGTCTTTTGGAAATGAAAATGCGACTGATATTCCATTGGGCAGACGCGATGCTAGGCCGGATTGGAAGGACGCGACTTTCGGAGAGACGCATCCTTTTGAGTAAGGACGCAACTTTCTGGACGCGACTATGGCTGTGCTGACGGGGCATGTCCATCGAAGAGGCACGCCTGTTGGGTGCGAATCCGTGCCATGTCATAAGTGCACCGCCACTTGTTCTGGGGAACCGACGGGACATCTCCTTTTGGGGCGCGGACTTCCCGGTATATTAAATGAGCTGTCCACGCGTCAAGCGATGACTCGATGCCGAACCAATCGAGCCACACGCCGCGTATCTTTGTGAATCTTCGTGCCTATAAATGGCAACAGTCAGAGAGATATCTCTTTCGTCTCGAGCGCATCTGTTAGGGTTTTTTGAAAAAGGAGTCTTCTCTGTCCCTTCTCATTTCTTCATCGTCCATCATCGGATTCTTGATTAACGATGACACCCAAGGCCAAGCCAACCGCATCATCTTTAAAAGCGGCCGTCATCGAGGCCCAGAGGGGCGGTTCCTCCGCGCAGGAAGCCCCAATCTTAGGTATAATGTCATTAAACTTCGCCATTAATGGAAGTTCATGGACTCCTAAAAATCTCTCTTTTAAAGGAGAACCGTCAACACAGAATAGAAACCACGTTTGATTCACAGACGCGGTCTTTGAGTTGATAAACAAGGCGCGGGTTTGATGACCCCACCGCTTTTATCCACTTGGGATGCGCTTGTCTATTGGATATAGAGCGCCAGTAAGCCCTGCACTTCGGATTCTTCACTTAGAATATTTCTAATTGTGAAGGGTTCGGACGCGGACTTGATCCTTGTGTTCTGTGACATCAGGTGCTGGTCTTTTTATGAATCTCGCGCCTGAGTCCAAGTACTTAGAAAATTTTTTTATAAGTCTTGGATTTCAAAACACAGACTCCCTGTTGGCTTCACGGTCGCGGATTTTCAGGTCTGGACGCGGATTTTGACAATATCTGCGTCCAGTATCTCTTCTGCGTCTGAACGCGGATTTTCAAGCCTGGACGCGGATTTTCAGGCCTGGACGCGGATTTTGACAGTTTCTCTGCGTTCAGTATCTTTTCCGCGTCTGGACTATAGACACTTAAGATTTCTGATTAAGTGTCATCTTCTTCTGCAGTGCAACACTCTTCTGCCCCACTCTCCAAGAGGCGCCACTTCGGGCACGTAGGTGGTGCTGACCGTGATTTGACCTTTGCGCTGCAAAGGACTGTACCTGTGACTGCTGATGGGTCGCAGGAGCGCAGGAGGAGGCTTTCCAATGTTGACATGGTAACCTTTCGGGAGCTTATGACTGACGCAACATTCACAACGGATGCTCGCGTTCCGCTGGAGAAGCCTGCCTTCTTCTTTGGAGACCGTATTAGCGAGGGCGGCTATTCCTTGTACGACGGAGATTATAAATGGCTCCGTCAGATAGGGGGTAGAAGATTCTTTCTCCCAAACATGGAGAGGATGTACCCGCTATCTTATCTTCAACACATGTCCGTCCCTCGAAAAATGAAATGGGAACTCTCCCGATATGTCCCTGAGGTTACTCTTGGCGACCTAGGCTCCAAAAAGGTATATCGCCATGATAGTCATGATAGGGAGGTTCTTGGCCTGTTTCCAGGGCTGCTCAGGACTGATCACCCAGTTGGAGAGACACCAAAACTTGGCACCACTTTCCTCAACGCGTTCATGAAAGTGGGGGGTGATTTTCCGGTCGAGTTCCGTTCGCCCGGGTGGATCCACTCCACTGAGAGGTATTGGTGGGGCAGGATGGTGAGCTTCGTCCTTGCCGACCTTAGAGGCTTGTTGGAGCAAGCGGAATTGTACCAAGCGGTCAGGGCCGTACAGTATGGTATTCCACCGAGCTCTCAAAACTTTTTTGGGATCCTGGAGCGTTACAATCCTCTGACGGGGACATTCTTCACTCCGGTCGGGGAGATGGGTCTCGCCCTGCACGAGTTGTACGAGGTCTCGGGGCTGGCAATGGGGGATTCTCCCTATGAAGAATACGTCCCAACCGCTGAGGAGCTTCACCTTATGAAGAAAGGGTCTCCTCGAGTGTACGAGACTTACTAGGAGGTGTTATGTCACTTCCACATCTGCGGCCAAATAACCTCTTGGAGGGCGGGAGGAGTCAAGCAGCTGTCTTGGGCAAGCTACTTGTTCAATGGTGTCAACCAGAAAGACCGTCTGGTGACCCGACTGGCTCCCAGCTCCGACGAGGAGATTGCTGACAGGATCAAGGCTTCTGTAGACTCCTACACCACGGAGTCAAACGAGGATGTTTTCGAACCTGACACGGTTTTCGAAAGCTTCCATCATCAAGCCCGGATCCCTATCTCCGACCACGCACTGTTGGCGGGCTTCTTAATGCTGTGGTTGAAGCGCTGTGTGGTGCCAACGCTGCCACATGAAGTCATTGTTGCTGACGTAGTGTACCCGGCGGTGCTCCTGGCTTATGGTAGGCCCATAGCCCCTTCTCCCGGCCATGGCGGCGAGTATTCAAAGCGGGTTGCGAACGTTAACCCAAAATCTGTGCGAGGCAGGGAAGACCGTCGACTCCCATGGCAAGGTGATTGTTGACTCGGAGGGGAGGCCGACGATAAAGCGCCCTAACCCTCGGGTTGAGCTTCCCTACACGTACCTAATGGCTTGGTACGTTATGCACTGTTCCTCTCTGATGACGCCGGTGTCTTGGTGTGAGGGGTTTATTCCTTTCGTGCAGCGGTTGGAGGGTTCAACCTGGTGTAATACTTACATGTATTACATTTGAAAGTGCGTCATGTCGGCTTCGAACTACCAGCTTAATCGTTGCTTCCCCGCGATTCCTGGTGCATCTTTCGGGGAACAATTTACTGACTCCGTAGGCCAAGATGACTTCACGAGGCTGTCAACGGGGGTTTTCTGGTGGTTGGTCAACATTCGGCCCGGGTATGTGCTTTTCTGGCAAGAGAATTCATGCACGATCGAGCCATATATGCCGAATCGCTTCGCGTGACAGTTCGGATATGATCAACTATATGTCGGCAACCCCAATGCTCGACTCACCTTTAGTGGGAATTTGTTCGAAGGTGCTCGGGCTTGGTATTATAGCGTGGCCGGAGGGACGGAAGCAACTTTTCGGCTGCCTATCAAAGGGCCGAAGGGCCGTACCAGCTTCAGCTTCTGTACTTGGTACTTCCAGGCCAACCAAACACCAGATTTCGCTCCGAGTATTCATGCATTGAGAGTATCAATGCAGGTTACGAAGCAAGGTCGGGGTCCACTAAACGCTCGCGAGGCGTCGAGCAGTATCTGAAGGCTCTTAAGGAGGTTAGAAGGGGGTCGAGGGAGGAGCCACGAGCAGTAAAAGCTCGACAGGCGGTGGGTAAGCGTCCTCAAGGCTCTACCTCCACTGCTGAGCCTGCCCCAAAGAAGGTCCGGAGAGACTTGACGGCTGCAGTTTCTCCGTCCGAGGACATCCCTTCTGGTGTTGAGGAACCGAGGGAAGAAGAGGCGGATGAGGATGATGCCCCCTTAGTCCATGCCCGCAGGTTGCGCAGCAGGGGCCCCAGGATTGTGGAGGAAGCGGAGCCTGCTGACCAACCCACCACCGCTGACGAGGCCGAGCAGTTCGAAGTCGACATAATGAGTGGAGGCGATGTTGAGAGGCCAGGGGTCTCAGCTCAGCCCGGGGCTTCCTCAGCTCACGAGAGGAGGGATGAGGCACAGCAGCCGGAGGTCGACATAATGGGTGATGTTGAGATTCCAGGAGTCTCAACTCAACCTGGGTCTTCCTCAGCTCACGAGAGGAGGGATGAGGCACAGCAGCCTGGGTCTCCCAGTGTATTCATCTCCAGTGCTCGGACAGTTGACCCCAGCCCTACCACTGGGGTGTTTGGAGGCAAGGCTCCGGTTGCCGAGGTCCCTCACGTTGAACTGTCGTCTTCATCATCCGAAGAGGAAATCGATTTTGAGGATGAGGTCGACTTTGGCGATGAACCCGCTCCTCCTGATCCGAGTAAATTCTCACACATCTCGGAGGAGGAAATATATGGGCGTGAGCCGTTGACGACATCACCATCAGCGGCAGTTCTTCCTGCTGAAGCTGCTGAAGGTACACTACTCGCCAAACTCATCCTTCTAACTAGGAGAAGGATTTTTGACGTTTTCTTTTTTTTTACTTGGCCTCGTGTTGCAGGGCTAGTCATGGTTAGCGAGGCCGCTGCTTCCTCCCAGATCGAGGAGATGATACAAGAACTGGCTCAGCAGGAGAGAGCTGAGTCTCCTTGTACTAGGGTGCTTCAAGAGAGGGCAATCGTCGAAGTCGGGGAGACCTCCACCCTACAGGATTCACCCAAGGACTCGCCACCTTTGGACCCCCAGCCAAGTAAGGAAATGTTGGTATAAATGTCTTCCTTTTGCTGTCATGGCTAATATTCTCGTAATTTTGCAGAGGGCATTGAGGAAGTTCAGGCAAGTGCAGAGAGCATTGAGGAAGCTCAGGTAGGAGGAGATTTGGCGGTCAGTGCCTGCCCGGGAGACCACACAGCTCAAGCCTCGGCCGAGGATTCTGAGGAGGTCGAGCTCACTACCCTGTCATCGGCTGTGGAGGTTTCTACGGAGGTAGCACCCCCAGAAGCGCCAGTGGCTACTCTTGCTCCTGTCGTACCCGTGGTCAGCCCGACTCTTGCGCCAGAAGAGCCGACCTACATCCCCCACACCGTGATAGAAAGGGGATCGGGGACCACCTCGGGTGATGATACCATGGAGTTCCTGACACGCCAGACGGTGCAGCAATTTTTTGCCTCAATGCGATCATGCATCGATTTTATCCTGTCTGGGGGTAGTTCTTTTGAATTCGCCCAGACGTATCTCGGAAACCTGGTCGAAAACATCAAGTTGGCCCGAGGCCCTTCACTAGCCAGGCGTGTCTGCTGCTGGTGGAGCAGTTGGGACAAAACCTGAGAGAGCTTCGATCCCTGGAGAATGCCGGCTCATTCCACAAGGCCCAGGAAACTCTGAATAGGCTCCTTGCTGCTCAAGAGCAAGAGCGAAGAGAGGTGGAGGAGCAGATAACCGATAACACCCGTCTTCTCGAAGGTTTCCAGGCTGATCATCAAAGGCTAACGATCGAGTCTAAGGAATCTGAGATGATCATACAGGCTGCAAAGCAGGCTATCTTGATTCTCGGGCTGCCATAGCCAGAGCTGAGGCAGTGATTACTATTAACGAACAGAAGCTTGCTACCTCTGAAAAGAGGCTAGCGGAGTTAGAGGCTGCCAAGGCGCAAATTGAAGCAAACCTCTCTGTTCGTTCATCCAAGCTGGAATCCCTCCGAGTACGAGCGCAGGAATTTTTACCTGAGGCGGACCTGCGGGCCCAAGCTCTCATGGAGGCTGAGAAGGCGCGTCAACATGAGATACATCACCTTAGAGAGCAAATCCGTTCCTTGGCGAATCAGGACCTTTAGCCTTCTCTTCTTTTCTTTTCTTTTTTTTGTAAAGAAAAGGACACTCTATTTACCAAGAGTGTTTGTATCTACTTTTATCATTTTTGAATAATAAAAGTCGTTGAAATTTTTGTTCCATCTTCATTGCCCCGCTGTAGATGAATCCAAACTCTCAATCACAGATTTTGGTTGTGCTCCCTTACTGACTGTGGATACTGAACTTAGGTAAAACTAAGTTCTTTTGATGAAACGCAGCGTCAATTCATAAAAAGAGACGTGGCTCTGAGGCACGCGATTCTGACCTGCCAGTGAAGACGCGGTTCAAGCAGACGCGGAGGACGCGGCTTTGAGTGTGGTTCATTGGCCGCAATCCTTAACTCTATCCAGACGCAGAGTTTAGGATAATGAGGTCTTACGCCCCTTAACATTAACGTAGTCAGGGATGTGGCGCTGTAGACGCAGCTCTAAGATGCTTGTAAAGGTGACAGGCTTTTTCTGCTGAAGTCATAAGCCTTAGGACGCAGCTTTATGTGCTTTCCCACTGGGGCCCCCAAAATGAGTCCCTTTTGTTGAGAGACGCGGATCGACTTTGAATCATCCAAGAGACACGAAGGATCTTCTAAATTGGAATGAAGGAGGACGCCGATTTTTTGAGAAAAGAGGGGACGCGGGTCTTTGGACGCGCTCTCACACCTGCGTTTTGGCACGATTTCCCAGGCGTTCTAAACAGCCTGTCATAAAGATTTTGTGAAATCTTTGAACATCAAGTCTCCGTTGACGATTGGGAACCCGCATCATCCGTTATTTCCCGAAGCGGTTTGTCCACGCGTCAGTTCTTCATTGGGCTTAGGCGTTAATGCCTTTTAATGCCAATACGGCGCTGGCGGTTGGAAACCAGCGTCTTCGACGCTTCCCGAAGCGACGCTCCACGCGTCAACCTCCCATTGGGCTTTGACAGTCGTGCGGTCATTAAGGCCAACGGTTCCAATTGATGAACCATTAACTACGATTATTATGGGCTGCCTATAAATAGGGGCTCCTCCTCTCCCTTTAACAGTCCATACTTAGACTGTGTTCTTTTTGAGAGCGAGTGCTCTGAGAGACTCTGTCTTCTCCCTTTCTGAGAGACTCTATCTTCTCCCTTCAAGGACCCTATCAGGGTTTGCCTCCATGGACGAAGATGACCCAGAGCTTCCATGCTTCTGTTTGGTCTCTTCAGTAGATTACCACTGTCAAGTGATTTCAATGATAGGAAGCGTCTCCCTGAGCACCTTTTACGTCCGCGCCTCAATGCAGAGAGTTCAACTCTTAACAGAGGCCTCTGCGGGTATGCCATGCCCACTTACCATGACATTTTAGATCCAACCAAGTTTGAATTTTAGTATATCTCTTAGAGAGATATCATCTGGACTTTCTTGCGAAGTCGTGGTTGGTGCATTCCTCTCCTGGAATTTGCGCCATCGACTTAAACTTTTTTGAACGCAAGTATTGAAGTCGTTGGTACTGGCCGCGGGCTTTGCACACAGAGCTCGCGTCTTGAGGCCACTGACTTGGAAGAATTTCAATTCGGGTCGAAGGTTTCAGGCCTGAACTTTTGCAACTCCTGTTCCTCCAACAGAGAGATGGCAATTTTTGGCGTCTGATTCTCCGCGCGCCTTGTATCTTAGACGCGGATGTGGAATTAGGTCGCGTTTGAATTCTGTGTGTATCACAGCCTTGCTCGTGTCTGTTTACAGGAATCTGGCCCAGCGTGCGGGTCATTCCCGCGTCTGCAGTCTTCAGCAATAACCGCGTTTGTGACTTAGTTTTCTTCTGTCGAAGTATACTAAGCTCTGAATTGTCTAATTCCCTTGTTTGCTTCTTGCAGGTAGGCTTGATCATCCTTTTTCACGTTCGCTGGGCCCGTGGGAGAATATATCGACCCGGCGAACTTGTTCAATGTTCATCCACAAGGGAAGAAATCATAGTCTCCGTCGTCCACAAGGGAAGAAATCATGGTCCCTGACGGGGACTTAACCCTCGCCAAGATCTCTTTGAATTCGACGCACCAGTCATGCTTGCTGGCATGGCATGGTCAGAGTAAGGATGGCGGCGGGGGTAGCGGTGGATATAGTGGTGGGTAGCATCCTCTGTGAGGTCTTAAAACCTCCTCTCTTACCCCAGAAGTGACATCGAGGAAACTTCATGCTCATTGGACGATCTTCTGGCGGAAGAGATGTTCATCAACGAGGATCACACCCCCACTTTGGATGGAGATGTTTGACGGATCATAACCCGGCTTCGGATGGTCAGGTGAGATCAGAAGATTCTGCTGCCATCAGACCTCAAGAACCACCATTGTTCTCGATCAACCAGAGACTTCTTCGATGTTTACATCATGCATCGTGGTGCAACCAGCTTCTGATCGTTGCCACAATGTCCGATCCTACTTTGGCGCCCTTCCAAGCATCCTGTACTCGGAATAACATGCAGCTGAGGAGCGAGTGCAACCTCTGAGAGAGAGAGAGACTTCTTTATACTCCTTAACTGTAACACTCAATCTTATTGTATAAGAGAGCGTTTTTGTATCACTTTCATGTGCCTGGATATAAATAAAAGTGACACTTTTCTTTTTCTCCTTCTATTGTCTTGAACTTTTTCTTTTAGTCAGACGCATAGAAGCAAAGGACTTTGACTTGTCAAAACTATGATGATAATTTCAAACAGTCAAACTTTTTAGAGAGAAATTCTATTTTTGGAACTCCCCAATGTTGTCAGAGGTGTAATATTAACTTGACAAGAGATAAGACAATTTTGTGGACCTGTCACTCTATAAAGGAGAATGACAAGTGAGACTCGTATCCCCAGGGAAAATGGGCCTTTATCAAGGTTTAGGATTCACTCGATTAAGCTCAGCTGGGGATTTGAAGGAAAACACTGTTAATGGTGTAGTATTAACCTAACAATGTGTTTAGGTAGACTTGTTATTCTATTGAAGAGAATAGCAAGTGAATCTAGATCCGCGGGGAATCTAAGAAGGTTTTCACCATTAGAGGTGTGATGTTAACTTAACGGGTTGAATGTAGTCCTGTCAGAAATATGATGTTAACCTGACAAGGATGTGAGTCAGAGGTGTGATATTAACCTGACTCAGAAATACTTCAGTTTCATTTGGGAAAACAGAAGTGTCACTGACATAGGTGTGATGTTTAACTTGACAGTGAGGGCAATGCTAGAGGTGTAATGTTGAACTTGGCATTGTCATCTCGACTCCGATACGGAAGTTCGAGGAAAATTCATTGTCATAGGTGTATTGTTGAACTTAACAATGAATTGGATGCTAGAGGTATGATGTTGAACTTAGCATCATCCATTTCGGCTTCGACATGGAAGTCTGGAGGAAAGTGACTGTCAGAGGTGTGGTATTAAACTTGGCAGAAACTTGATGTACTGTTTAGAAGTGTAATGTTAACTTAATAGTAATTTGTCAGAGGTGTGATATTAACTTGATAGAAATTGATTTGCGATATGAGCAATTTGAGGACCTGTCATCCTATTGATGAGAATGGACAAGTGGAGTTTGAAGTGCCAGAGGTATAGTGTTAACTTGGCAACAACTGTATTTTGTAGACCTACCATTCTGTGGATGAGAATTGGTAAGGAATTTTGGAGGGGAGAGTGGAGTTGAGTCCACTTAGAATTTTTAGCAAACCCTCAGCTATCAACGGATTTGAGGTGCCTTTACCAACTACCGTTTGAGTTGGGCTAGCCATGCTATTCCCCTCAGCATGATGAGTTGTCGAAGATTTATGTTGGGCTTAAAAGCCAACGTTTTCCTCTATCCTTAGCCATCGGAGGCGTCGGATGTTAATGAAGAAGCTCTTCTTGTTTTGATCAGATGTGTACTTTTAACTTGATCGGGGAGGAGTACTATTAAGAATAGTACTTCTTAAGAATCTGCCATTGATCGGCATCATGAGTGTATCGCCATTTGAAGTTATGAGACGATATGACCCATTTGAGTAGACTGACTCTACTATAAATGGCCCTTCCCATTTGGGTTGAAATTTTCCTTTTGTCTTGTGCGTCATTACCATGGGTCTTCTGACGGCTAAGACAAGATCGCCTTTCTTGAAAGTTCGCATTTTAACTTTCTTGTTGAAGGCACTGGTAATTCGAGCCTGGTAGAGCTCGATTTGCTGTTGGGCCTGCAGACGCTTATCGTCTAAGGCTTCCAATTCTTGGAGTCGCTGTCGATGTTTCTCCTCTGTTGTCATCTCTGCTGTCAAGGCGACGCGTAGAGATGGAATTTGGATTTCTAGTGGAAGCACGGCTTCACACCCGTATACCAAAGAAAACGGCGTGGCTTTAGTCGGGGTTCGCACAGTTGTGCGGTAAGCCCATAAGCATTCACCCAGCTTGTCGTCCCAGTCACGTTGACTTTTCGAGACGAATTTCTTGAGAAGCTTGCCAATGGTCTTATTGAAAGCTTCTGCGAGGCCATTAGCGGCAGGATAGTATGCCGTTGAGGACACACTCTGGATTCTGAACTTAGCGCAGAATCTCTGGAAAGCCTGGCTGATGAACTGGGGTCCATTGTCATGGACAATTCGCCGAGGTACACCAAAACGGTAAATGACGTGATGCTTTACGAACTTGATCACGTTAGACGATTTTACCTCCTTCAAAGGGATGGCCTCGGC
The DNA here is from genome assembly GCA_038442645.1 of Agave tequilana. Taxonomy (NCBI): domain Eukaryota; kingdom Viridiplantae; phylum Streptophyta; class Magnoliopsida; order Asparagales; family Asparagaceae; genus Agave; species Agave tequilana. Next base: position 158,488 of record JAVJIF010009835.1, read on the forward strand.
CCATTTAGAGAAGTAATCGGTTATTGCCAAAATGAACCGATGTCCTTTTGATAATGGTGGGCTGATAGGGCCAACTACATCCATCCCTCCACATTTCAAATGGCCAGGTAGAGGTCGTAGAATGGAGGTACTCTGGTGCTTGATGGATGAAATCGCCATGCACTTGGCAAGCGTGACATCTTTTAGCATAAGTGACGGCGTCGGCAATCATCTTGGGCCAATAGTAACCCAACCTTTGGAGTCGATGTGCCAGTTTTGGGCCGGGTTGGTGAGCTCCACACATGCCGTCGTGGGCTTCTTTCAATACCTCTTGAGCCTCCTTTGGTGAGAGGCACCGGAGCAAGATCCCGTCATACGATCGACGATACAATGTTCGTGTAATCGCATTGTAGTAAAATTTAGGGGCTTTCCTTCGAATGGCAGCCGCTTCCTTGGCGTACTCAGGCAGGATACCGTACAAGACATAGTCGATATAGGGGAATCGCCAGTCTTTAAGCTCTGGCCTGGTTGACAATTCCAGCGCTTCTTTGCCTTGACACTCTCCCTTTGACCCCTGATAGTCTTCGAGGGCAGTTCTCGGGCAATACGGTCGTGGCTGTAGACGAATACTTTCTCCATTGCTCCAGCTGGAAGAGCTAAGGAGGCCGCGAGGGACCAGTGCATCTGCATGCGCATTTTGCTTGCGTGGTACATGGTCGATGTAGAAGTTCGTAAACTTCCCAGCCATGTGGACAGTTGCGTTGTAATAGGGTACTAGATCTTCATGTCTGATTTCGTACTCCCCGCGAACCTGGCTAACGATGAGTTTAGAGTCACCATATGCCTCGAGATTTTTAACGCCAATCTCATCGGCGAGTTGCATCCCAATCAAAAGAGCATTGTACTCCGCCACATTGTTGGAACACGGCTCAGTTAATGAGACAGCTCGAGGAATCACATAGTTCTGTGGGGAGACAAGTACTACTCCTACCCCTGCTACTAGGTGTCCTTTTGGGCTTGTTCTGGACGCGCCATCAAAGAAAAGTTGCCACACTTGCCTTTCAAAGGATGTCTGGGTCTGGCAGGCTTCAGCGACCTCGTCTGGGAGATCGTCGTAAAGCTTGATTACCCTCGGATCTGGATGCTCGGCCAGGAAATCCGCCACCGCTTGTCCCTTCACAGCTTTTTGTGGTAAAAAGTGCATTTCATATTGAGATAGCAATATGGCCCATTTTGCCAGCCGGCCGTTCAATGATGAAGGCTTAGCATAAGTAACCTTAGGGGGTTGACTTTTGATATGACGTTTATAGTTTGGCCTACCAGATATTGTCGCATTTTCTGAATAGCGAACACTAATGCCAAACATTCCTTCTCGATCGGATTATACCGATGTTCGGCTCCGATCATCGTTCTACTCAGATAGTAGATTACTCGCTCTCGTCCTTGATCATCATTCTGAGCTAGTAGAGCTCCCAAAGAATGATCCATTCCCGGACGTACACCAGGAAAGACTTTCCGAATACCGGAGCTGTAAGGACTGGTGGTTGGGTGAGGTATTGCTTGATTTCCTCAAATGCTTGTTGGCAAGCGTCATCCCAAATGAACGAGACACCCTTCTTCATTAACTTAGCGAAGGGTTGGCATCTTCCAGAGAGGTTTGAGATGAACCTGCGGATGTACGCCAATCGTCCTTGTAATCCCCTGAGTTCCTTGAGATTTCTTGGAGGCTGCATCTCCTGGATAGCTTGAACCTTTTCCGGGTCCAAATGGATCCCGGTGGAGGTTACAATGAATCCTAAGAATTTACCACTGGCCACCCCCAGGAAGGACTTGTTTGGATTCATCTTCAATCGATGAGCCCGCATGATGTCGAAGACCACCTTCAGGTCAGCTATGTGATTACCCTTAGTGCGACTTTTTACCGCAATATCATCAACATAACATTCTACCGTTTTGCGTATTTGCTGCTGGAAAATGGCATTCATGGCCCTCTGATAGGTTGCCCCCGCATTCTTCAGTCCGAAGGGCATGACGGTATAGCAATAAACCCCCAATGGTGTCCTGAAGGAGGTGTGCTTTTCGTCGTCAAGATACATTTTGATTTGATTGTATCCTGAAAACCCGTCCATGAAGGACATTCGTTCGAATTCGCAGGTATTGTCAATCATGACGTCTGTGATTGGCAATGGGAATTTGTCTTTGGGACAAGCCTCATTTAGATCACGGAAGTCGATGCAGATTCGGGTCTTTCCGTTTTTCTTAGCAACGGGGACGATGTTGGCTACCCAATCGGGATGTTGCTCTTCCCTGATGAAGCCAGAATCTATGAGCTTTCTGACCTCCGATTGAATCGCCTCCATTATTTCTGGACGGAACCGTCGCTGTTGTTGTTTAACAGGCTTTACGTCCGGATTGATGTTGAGGCGGTGCATAGCCACCTGAGGATCAAGTCCAGGCATGTCTTCGTAATTCCAAGCGAAGACATCTCTGTACTCTTGAACAAGAGATATTAGATCCTTTTTCTCTGACGGTGACAGGCCGTCGCTTATGAAGATGGGCTTAGGATTAGCCTCATCTCCTAGATTAATCTGAACAATCTTGTCTTCTGTGGGTGGTTCGCGTTGTTCAAAGCGGGTGTCCCACAGAGTGTTTAAATGTCTGATCCAAGGATCTGCATCGGATCGGATCATTTCTTCATCTTCATCTTCCAGATGGCTTATTGAAACCATGTGCACCGAAAGTTCTTTGAAGATGTTGCCGACACTAGCATCTGACTCCCATGATGACGTGCCTGAAGAGTATTTATGGCCAAATGAGCCCCGGAATCAGAGGCTGATGGAGTCAGAGTTGATACATAGCCCAACCCCTGCGCGTCCGATGATAATAATCGGGTGCTTTTCCTTTTGGCACAAAAGATCGAAGTAGCGTCCTCCGTCCTTTGCCGAAGTTCAACCCGAGTCTGCTGGTGAGGTCATACCCCATGTTTTTCATCATTCTGAGTGTCTTTGGCTCATAATGACCAAACTGAGGGGATTCCTGCTCACTTTCTGATTCTTCATGATTCATTGGTTCGGATTCAATTCGTCCGAAGAGAATTGGTCTTTGGCCCTTCCTTCTCGCTGGAACCATGAATATTGATTGTTGCGCATCGTCGACATTTCGACATGTTTTAAAGGACGATTTCACTGGTACATGCAACGATGTCAAAGCATCCATTGCCGCCCAGAGATCGTCATCCACGTCGGTACTAGTGTCTGACGGCACTGAATCAGAAGCAAACATAGAAAAATACGCTAAATCTAATTCTTCATTAATGTACCAACCGCCTACATCGTGGGTGGTATTATTAACATCGAGCTTATCAATGCTCGTTACAGGTGGATCTAGCTCCCACACACACTCCTTTTCCTCCAGCTCGTGTCGGCTTCATTGCCAGAGTCTGGTTCCTCTGGTTGCGGGACTTCATCTGTCTCTACGGGATCTTGGTACAGTAAGGAGTCTGTGAAATAATTCTCGACCCCTTTGAATGGATGCCTTTCGACAATCAACGTCTGCACCTTTCCACCCTCGTCAATGTATTTCATGACTTGATGGAGAGTGGAGGGAACGATGGAGTTGCGATGAATCCACGGTCGTCCCAGCAATAGGTTGTAGGAAGTGTCGGCATTAATGACGCAGCATGTCACTTCCAACTTTAAACTTCCAATCTGGCATTTGAGCTTGATCTTCCCCATCGGACGGGTCCTGTTGGCATTGAACCCATAGATAGTTGTCTGGGTAGGGCTCAAACGATGAGTAGGGATGCCCAGATGTTGCATGACCCGGCGAGGCATGATGCTCAACGCGGACCCTGGATCTACCTGAATGCGGTTCACTTCGGATGATCCAATATACCCTGTAAAGTACAGGGGTCGATCATGCTTCCCTTTTTACCTGCATATCCTCTGCCGTGAAGATGATGCAGGGGGCATTCTGGGAGGTGTGGAGACAATTCTCTACATCTTCCTCCTTTGGCACATGGGTCATGGAGACCTCAGCATTTGCCAGAGCCTCTTGTAGAGCTTCTTTGGTTGACTTCGACAGCCTAAGAAGCTCATACAAGGTAATCCGCGCCGGGATGTTGGCCAATTGAGCCAGGACATCAAAGCGGTAAGGCGCCGTAGATCCTTCCGCGATGCCCTTTTGAAGGGCTCGAGAAAATCGAATCTCCTTCTATTTCTCCACGGGTTATTTTGTGGAGGGCTTGGTTGGCTCTGCAGCTAGTTGTGGAGGGGTTGCCGCCATTTCGCCATACTGCTTCAAGTAGGGCTGTCCTTAGCGGGTTTCCGCCACCAGCTGACCGGATTTTGCGGCCAGAACTATTGTCTCCTCTTCCGAGTCGGTTAGCGAAGGAATATCGGTATCCGCTTCTCGAGAAGAGGCACACACCACATTGCAGGATGACGCCTTTGCCTTGCCCTTGGACTTCTTGTTAGTTACAGTAGTCCATTACTGGGCGTCAACAAGGTCAGGGTGGACCCACATGATTTACCCTCGAGGCGTGGGAACAGGTATCAGGCCTTTCTCTTGTTGCTGGTGAGAATCTGTGTTGATCACTCTTAGTTCTCCTTTCGGAACAGGGACCACCCCCGAAGGCGTTGGGGGTTGTCTTCTGAACTGGAGGACTGACGTCATGTTAGCCGTCACCTTCTTCTGCTCTGGTCGGAGTTTTAATACCTCCGCGTCAATCAGGGCCTGAAGGATGTCCTTGAAGACGTAGCAGCTTTTGGTGGGGTGTCCCAACATCCTGTGGTATAAGCAGTAATTGGGATTGTCGTTTTACCGACTTCTTCAGGGCGCCTGGCTTCAGGGAGCTTCAGTCTATTGCTCTTGTTGAGTAGCTTAAAGAGCGAATTGACATGTTCCTCCTTGAAAGAATACTGCTTGTTGGCGCGTGGCTGGCTTGAAGAGCCACTCGCCTTGACCGGTTGAGGTTTGGCGGGAGATTTGGTCTCCGTCGCCAAATTATCCTTCCGCTTTGTCTGGAGGGATGTGTCTGGCGCACGCCTGGTTGACCTCTCTGGCCGTGACTTCCCATCTTCTGCCCTGATGCGGGCAACAATCTCCTCAGCCTGTTCACCTTGTTGGACCAACTGCTTCCAGGTGCGGCTTTCAGCAACTCCTATTTGAGCAAGGAGTGAGGTTTGGAGATTGTGGCGACATGTTTCTACCAGGGTGACCTGGGTCATGCCGCTTGGACATCGGAGTGCCACATTCCGAAATCTTTCCACGAAAGATTTGACGGACTCTCCCTTTCGCTGTTTGGTAGCCAAAAGGGTGGGCATCCTGACCTCCGAGTCGTCTTCGAAGAAGCGCGTTAGAAATAGCTTCTCCAAATCACCCCAGTTCTTGATGGAGCCCTCCGGGAGTTTCATAAACCATTCGAAGGCGAGCCCTTTCAGCGTGCCAATGAACAGACATGTCAAGATGGCATCATTGTCTACTACATTCCCTGTTTGGAATTTAAAGTAGTAGAGGTGTTGGTTGGGTGACCCCTTCCCATCGAATGCTTGGAGGGTTGGAGCCTTAAACTTGGGCGGGTATGGAACCAAGTCCCACTCGCCGGATAAGGCCGGATCACTCCCGCTTCCTGGAGGCCTTTACGGTTGGTGAGGGCCTCAAGGCGTTGCACTAATTGATTCATTCTTTCGGAATGAGTCTTCCCCTGATTTTGGTCGTCTTTCCCTTGCAACGAGGATTTGGGCGAGGTCGAGGTGGGCTTCTCTCCATCAGGGTGCACAGAAGACGAGCTTTCTCCCTCTTTTTTCTTGCCCCTAGACTTTTTAGGGGAGATTTCTTCCTGTCTTCGAGCAACTGCGCAAGCATCTGCTTGAGAGAGTCGATAAATTCTTGCTGAGCACGAATCATCTCAAGTTGTTCCCTCTGGGCCTGGGCTTGCAGCTCCAGGCGCCGGGCCGTCTCCTCAGGAGTGCTTGTCATGTAGATGAAGGTCTCCTTCTCGATGGAAGAATTCGAGGCCTGCAATTTTGCTACAGCATAATGAGAGTCATTCATTTTGACGCCCCGGGCCAGGGCATTATAGTCGATCGAGGGAATGGCCCCGGTCTGGGTACGAGTGTGTCGATACACTCCTTCCGGTTCAGAGTCAGACTCGTCAGAGCTGACTGCAGGCTGCTTTCCTCTGCTCCTGCTTGTCATATTCGCAGTGAGCTCTGGGTATTCAGCGTCAGAGAACATCCTCCGCCTATGAGAGCGTCTTCTTTTGGCTGACGGGGGTATCAGGGTCAGCTGTCTAACTAAAGACTGCTGGTACACACCTGAACCAAACGGCACTCGGAGAGCATAGAGATTAGCCGTTGGCAGCAACATGATGAAGTGACCTGATTGGCACTTCTTTTCTTCGTCAAGTAATCCCTCAGATCCATGGGAGGGGGATCGAAGAGATTAACCTCGCAACGTCGAAGACGGGAGGCATCTATATGCTGTACAGCCTGGACGCAGGTTTCAGGGACGCGACTTTCGCGCCGCGGCTGTAAGACGCGCGTCTGGCGTCTCTGTTGAGACGAGACGCGATTGTCACGGTGCCGCTTAGTGCATCGGGGCAGAAGAGTTTGAGAGAGTGGGTTGCTGGGCCCCATGCCTATGGGGGCGTGCCTCTTGCGCTTGACGAAGAGCAGAGGTTTCACCTTAGCGTTTGATAAGTTGGTCTTCAGAGGACCTAACTTGGGGAGTCTCGTGTTTGGGCTGCCAAACGCGGACTTCGCGCGCTGGATGCAGCGCAGCTAAGACACCAGTTTGTGCGTTGCGTGCAGCCTCAGTTGAACAATCAGAAGTTCCAACTTGAAGCTGACGCGCACGCCTCCTCTGACGACGCTCAGCATTTCGGTTGCGTCGTGGAGGTGGAGAGAGACCAACGACGACCTGATGCTGGACACTAGAGATTTTGACCATGCGGGTCTCCTGAGAGACGCTGACGCGTGTGTTCCGCGCGGCGCGGTTGGTCGCAACGGCAGTTGTGCCTGAGACCACGCGGGCCTCCTGAGAGGCGTTGGCACGTGTATCCTGCTTGGCACAGTTGGCAGCAGCGGTGCCCGAGAGAGCCTCAGATCGGGCTTCGGGGCCATTCCCCGTCGAGACCCTGCGGCAGACGCGGGTCCTTGGGCTCTTGGAGCCGGAAGAGAGAAACTCTTCGTACTTCGCCTGGTCGAACTCGACAACTAGCGATTCGACCATCTTCCCCTTACGGAGGATGTCACCTTGCGCCACGATTTGCTCGTCGGTAACAAATGAATTCCCCAGTGGAGTCGCCATCTCTTGTACGCACACGGAGAAGGTACGATCTCGAAGTAAGATTTCCTTGAATCAAATTGAAAAATACAACGGACTAGTATTCCGGTTACAAGGAGAGAGGATGTTGAGCCTTGAATCCTCCCTTTGTTTAGGTTGGGTTCTTCGAGTGGCGATGGAGAGTGAATCTTGTTCTCCGTTGACCGGGTGACCGTCTAGACCTTCGGGGATCTTCTCTTCGGCTGGTAGAAGGAGTAGCACAGCTCTGTCTACCAAAACTCTCAAAGAGAAGGTAGGCAAAGAACAACTTGTACGCAGCAAGCTTGCTGAAGAGTTGAGCTCTCTCTTGCTTCTCTCTCTGTCTGCCTTGTTGTCTATCTCTTATTTCTTGTGTCTTGTCCCCCATTCCTATAGCGGTGGGCTATTTATAGAGGTTTCAGGGGTGAACGTGCCCCTAAAAATGCTCCACAATGAGGGCTAACTTCCCCGCTATGTGGGCGGTGACTGGCCCCATAACC
>JAVJIF010009836.1:0-62521 GCA_038442645.1 Agave tequilana
CCTGCTCTAGAAAGCAAGGACCCTGCTTCTAAAACTTTGCCGTAGAAATCAAAGTAAAACTGCGAGAACGTGGCAATTTTGTGCAATTGTGCTTTGTCCTTTGCAGAAAATTTGCAAGTTAAATATATTGCTGTTTTCTTCTGCTAATTATCTTCTTGATTGCCTACACATTGTAATAACTAAAGAACTAAAATATGGTATTTGGACGCATTTAAACGGTTTAGACATTTGTATTTAGGCACGTGTCAAATTTCAATTCTAATATATTATATTTTGTTCTATTATTGTGATCTAGACTGAGGTGTATATATGACATTGCATATAGCATAGGACAAACATGTGGGTGATTTATTCGCTTTGTGTTATATTCTTGTCTATATTGTACACTTGCACGAATTGGATTTAAGGGTAACCCAATACAAGATAAGGTGGGGATTTCATCACCCTTCTTTAGCCCAAAAATCACCTCCCCACTCACACAACCCAAGCCGTAATAAATTGACAGACGTTGGCCCCTAGGGACATCTCGGACTCATTAAGAGATTGACCGAGGGTGGAACTTGTTTTTAATCTTACTCTTATGAAATTGGTGTCTAAGGTTGGGGATTAAGAGGTTACGCCTCGAAACCGTGGTTTAGCGTAATTAAGGCTCGTTGCTTACGCATGGATACCTCCTACCGTATTTGTCCCTACCGGCCGATTAGCTTGTGGTCGGATTCATACAACAATCCCCCCTAGGAAATCGCCCGGTTAGGAGTCGTCTAGGTCTAGGTCAACCCTAGTATAGCTTGATTTTGACTTTTTCTTTCTTTTTTTGTTTGGATGCTTTTTTTTTGTGAATTTTTGTGAAATGGAATTCAACAACAACATTCTTTCAATCCTAATATGAATCCATATTTCACACCAACCCCATTTGTTTTGGATAATTTCAACCCGACTTTTTACAATATGAACCAACCAAATGCACCAGATTGGACTTATCCGAATTAATACAACCCATACCCATAATCTTATTACCATAATTTTCAAAATAATTTTAACTTTTCACAGAGTCAATAGGAATCACTTCCCCCGAGTCAATTTTTAACCTCCTTATCCACCTTGTCTGCCTTGTGCACAATATTTAGAATATTCATTTCCCGATTTTGCTTCCTATAATCCTCTTCTAGAACCACCAATTGAAAAAATCTGAGTTAGAAAAGCTTATAGAAGCCAACATGCAATAGGCCGAGCGGCAATTTCAGAACAACATGTTGGCCTCCCAATTTCACATATTTTCAAGAGTCTTGCTCAGTCCACCTCTTCAAATGATCAAAACTCTATGTTGAAATTGACTGAGGAGCCTTGCGTGAGTCCGAGCGACAATCTCAAACTTATTAGACTCACAATCTTCACAATTTTTTTCAAAACTAGGATTTCTACACTTCCTTTTCTAGAACAACTATTTGAAGAAAAATCTGAGGTAGAAAAGAGTATGAAATCTTGCATGAGACCTCACAACAATTTGAAAAATCTTTTGCCTAGTCTATCAATAAATTCGAAACACAACTGAGTCATTGGTTAACATTCATAGAATGAGAAAACTTACTCTTATCACCTTTGACTATCTAGATATCTCTAATTCTATCAATCTAGATCAGGAATCATGTTGTTTTGGAAACCAAGATTCAATTTTAGCATACCCATTTGAACTTGGCCAACATCAAATTTTGAGAACCATGTTGATATTTTGGCAAGTTATCCTTTTTCTAAAATTGACTTGAGTATGAATATAATCCTGAATCTCAACTTGGTAATTTAGTTTCACTTTTTGATTCAATGTTTGTTGAAGCCTACCAAGTTGAAGCTTATCAAGTTGCAAGATTTTGATGATGGACAACACTTCTACCTCATGATGATTGCTCTACCTCAATTGAAGACTATTGAAGATTATGGGTGCTTTTGGAAGTTTGTGTAAACTTAGAAAATATGTGAAAAGCCTTGATCACTTACACAAAAATCCTTCCTAAGTCGACTTACCCTATTGATATAGTTGACTACCCATACTTAGTCGACTTGCCAAAAACCCCTAGTCGACTAGACCATTCCAAACCAAATTTCCTAACTCTCTGTTTGGACCCTGTAATGACATTAGTCGACTTGACTTATATACCTAGTCGACTAACAGATACTCTAGTCGACTACCCAATTTCCCAAGTCGACTATATCAGAAATAAAATTTCCCCAACTCTCTGTTTCTGTCTGAAATGAAACTTAGTCGACTACCCCTATTTCCCAAGTCGACTAACACATTTTATAGTCGACTAACAGTCTTTTTTAGTCGACTAATTCAGTTATCCAGAAACTTGTTCTGCCAACAGACATATACCTAGTCGACTAATTGCTAAACCTAGTCGACTAATAGTTGAATTTTTGCCTAGTCTAGTCGACTAACTCAGAATCCTAGTCGACTATAGGCAGTTTCTGACTGTTGGACAGTTTCTCTTATCTGATCCATTTGACAACGTTTTCCAACGTTTAAATTGTCTGAATTGGTCCTATAACTACCCTAACTGACCCTAGTCTTCAGCTATAAATAGGGAAGTTATTCCAAAGGCCAATTACCAATTCTTTCCATCAGTTTTTCCAAAGAAAAATTCCAGAATTCCTAAAAACTGATTTCCAACTTCTGTTCTTCACCAAAAGCCATTCCATTAGTGAAGTGCTCTGAAGTTCATCTTTCTATACTACCTTGTCCACATACACATTCAGTATCAAGGCTATAGGAAATCATTGTATTCATTCAAAGAAGATTTTGTACAAGGCGTCTTCTTGGAAGTAGAAGAAAGTTGTACAAGGCGTGTTCTCTTTGGTGTAAAGAGGAGTTGTGCACATTTGGCAAAGGGCGTTTGTCAAGTGGTGTACAAGGCATTGGTTGTGGGTGTACACAAGTAAAGAAAGGAAAATCTCAAGCATTTTGCTTGGGGACTGGATGTAGGTCACAAGGACCGAACCAGGATAACTCTCGTGTGTTTGCGTTTGTATTTTCTGTGTTTATCTTGTGATTATTTTAATTCCTGCAAGTAATTTGTTTAATTATCTATAAACACTATTCACCCCCCCTCTAGTGTTTGTGTTGCTTTGATTATAGATCCTACATTTGGTATCAGAGCAGGTTCAAGGCAACAACCATACAAAGAAGGCAACGGAGTTCCCATCATCCCAATTCAAAGAAGGGCATTCTACACAACGTCCACCGCTATTTGACGGAACCACTACAATTATTGGAAGTGTAGAATGAAGATCTACTTGCAGTCACTCAACTACGACCTTTGAACATCGTAGAAGCAGCGTACACCAAGCCTACAACCAACTACAACGCTTGGAGTGAAGATCAAAAGAAGAATGCAAATCTTGATGCCAAGGCGATGAATGCTCTATTTTGTGCCTTAACCAAAGAAGAGTTCAACCGTGTGTCAACATCAACCTCTGCACATCAAATATGGCATACACTTGAGGTAACACACGAAGGTACTAATAAAGTTAAGGAATCTAAATTTCTATTCTTGTCCACAGATTTGAGTTGTTCAAAATGAGGAGAATGAAACCATATCCGAAATGGTTACAAGATTCACCGACATTACCAATTCATTAGCATCTCTTGGAAAGGACTACACCCAAGTTGAAAGAGTCCGTAAGATTCTTCGTGCACTCACACCGGAATGGGAGAAGAAGACAACCGCAATTGAAGAGGCGAATGATCTCTCAACTATGACATTAGAAAACCTAATTGGTAATCTAATGGCATATGAAGTGCAGATAGAAGAAAGAAAGAAGGACGAACAACAACACCAATCCAAGAAGAAAGTACTTGCCTTCCATACAACTTCAGATACAGACAATTCGGATGAAGATGAAGAAGAAATGGCCATGCTTTCAAGAAAGTTCAAAGGTTCTTAAAACAAGGTAAGTTAAAAAGAATAAGATACTAACGATATTCCTACTTGTTTTAAGTGTAACAAACCAGGCCACATGAAGAAGGATTGTCCATTGATGAAATCAAAAGAACACTTCAAGACTTTCAACAAGTTCAACAAGTTTAACAAGTTCAACAAGAAGAAGAAAGCCTTCCAAGCAACATGGGATGATAGCGACTCATCTTCCTCTGACGAAGAAGAAGCAACTGAAACCGCCAATATCTGCTTCATGGCCCAAGAAGACGAGGTACAAGATTATGATGAGTTATTAGAAGCTTTTAATGAATTGTTTAATAATTTCAAAAATGAAAAGATTAAAAATAAAGTCTTAATAAAGGAAATGAAAGACTCATTCATGAAAATGCATGTTTTGTTTCTCAAACATCTTCTCTAAGTTCTCAAAATGAAGATTTTGAAAAAGTTATTGCATCTTTAAAAAGGATAATGAAATTTTCTTAAAAGAAAATTCTTTACTTAAAAAGGAACTATTTCTTTAAATTCTAGAATTTCTATTTTAGATAAAGACATGATTGTTTTCAAAATTAAGTATGAAGATCTTTTGAAAAATGTAACAAAGTTTAATAAAGGAAAAGAGAATTTAAATGTTTTATTATCTTCTCAAAAGATGTCTAACAATCATTTTGGTCTTGGTTTTTCAAAGATAAGATGTATAAACCTACTCATGTTGGTATTGGATTTTCAAAAACCAATTTTGTAAAATCTACACATCTTCATAATCCATACAATTCTTTAAAAAGAAATGATATTTCAAAAAGAATTAGATGCAAATATATATGGGTTCCTAAGAATCTAAATAATGTTGATAAAATGTTTTATTGCATCTTATATACATGATGTGTGTAATTCTAAGAATTATGTTTATACTAACAAGTGGAAACCAAACTCCAATTGGATTTGGGTTCCTAAAGGCTAACCTTTTTCGGACCCTATCATGATGGGTACCATACATATTGTTTTTATCTTATAGGTACCTTATAAAGAAAAGTGGATACTTGATAGTGGGTGTTCCAAACACATGACCGACATATGCAACTACTATCTTCCGTTCAAATCAAAAAGGGAGGTACAGTGATATTTTGAGACAATAACAAAGGAAAAGTTATTGGTACCGGGCATAGTTGGTAACATTTCAAACCCCTTATTGAAAATGTTCTTTTGGTAAGAGGTTTAAAACACAATCTATTAAGTATTAGTCATTATGTGATAAGGGTTATAAAATTGTTTTTGAAAAAGATGCTTGTCTTATTTATGATACTAATATGAAAGATATTTTATTTAAAGGTTTTCGAAACAATAACATTTATGAGTTATCAATAACATGCATGTCATCTAATGATAATTTATGTCTACTTGCTTCTAATAATGATTATTTTTTATGGCATAAAAGATTTGGTCATTTGAATATGAAAACTATTTCTAAGATTTCTAAATTTGATTTAGTTAAAGGTCTTCCAAAAATTGCTTTTAAAAGGATTATTTTTGTGATTCTTGTCAATTAGGAAACAAGTTAAATCATCTTTTAAATCAAAGGATTTAGTTTCTACAAATAGACCTTTAGAATTATTGCATTTGGATTTATTTGGACCTACTCGTGTTTCTTCATTAAACAAGAGTAGATATGTTTTTTTCATTGTTGATGATTATTCACGTTTTTCATGGGTAATTTTTCTTAAAAATAAAAATGATACTTTTGATGAATTTGTAAGTTTTTGTAAAAGAATTCAAAATCAAAAGTCTCTAAACATAGTCACTATTCGAAGTGATCATGGAGGAGAATTTGAGAATGAATCTTTTTCAAATTTCTGTGATAAGTATGGTATTACACATAATTTTGCATTTCCTAGAGCATCTCCTCAAAATGGTGTTGTAGAGAGAAAGAATAGGACTTTGCAAGAATGTGCTAGAACTATGCTTATGGATAGTAACTTACCAAAATATTTTTGGGCTGAAGCTATTGCTACTGCTTGTTATGTTTTAAATCGTGTGCTTATTCGACCTTTTTTAAATAAAACATCTTATGAATTGTTTCATAATAGGATTCCAAAAGTTTCTTACTTTAAGATTTTTGGATGTAAATGCTTTATCTTAAATACAAAAGATGCTTTAGATAAATTTGATGCTAGATCCAATGAAGGTATTTTTGTTGGATACTCTACTCATAGTAAAGCATATAGAATATTTAATAAGAAACATTTACCATTGAAGAATCATTACATGTTAAATTTGATGAATCCTAGACTAAACCTGTTTCTAATACTTCTCCACATGATGATGATCATATCATAGATACTCCTAATGATAATATTGTTATATCTTCTGTTGATACTAACATTTCTAAGGATGATGAAATTCCTACCGAGTTACCGAAAGCATATGCTGAAGTAAGGAATCATCCACAAGATTTGGTGATTGGAGATATAAATCAAGGTGTTCAGACGAGATCCAAGTTGAACTACATGACACAAATTGCCTTCATTTCACTCATTGAACCGAAGAATATCAACGAAGCATGTGCGGATGATTTTTGGACAATTGCCATGCAGGAAGAGTTGAACCAATTTGTAAGAAATGATGTTTGGGATCTTGTACAACGTCCTACTGATCATCCTGTCATCGGCACCAGATGGGTCTTTAAGAACAAACTCGATGAATCCGGTGAAGTCATTAAGAACAAAGCAAGGTTAGTAGCACAAGGTTACAATCAAGAAGAAGGTATTGATTTTGATGAAACTTATGCACCAGTAGCAAGACTTGAATCTATTCGTATATTACTTGCTTTCTCATGTTTTTTTGAATTTCAAACTTTATCAAATGGATGTTAAAAGTGCCTTTTTAAATGGAATTATTAAGGAAACTGTTTATGTTGAACAACCTCCAGGTTTTGAACATGAAAATTTCCAAACCATGTTTTTAAACTTAAAAAAGCTTTATATGGTTTAAAGCAAGCACCCCGTGCTTGGTATGATAGATTAAAAGTTTTCTTTTAAATTCTGATTTTAAATGGGAAGAGCAGATACAACTCTTTTTATTAAACATGTTAATAAAGATATCTTAATCATTCAGATATATGTTGATGATATCTTATTTGGTTCTACTAACGATAACCTTTGTCAAGAATTTTCTAAGACCATGCAGAGTGAATTTGAGATGAGCCATATGGGCGAACTTACTTACTTCCTCGGTCTACAAATAAAGCAAATGAAGGATGGAATCTTCATTTCCCATGCAAATACGCTAAGGAACTTCTAAAGCGATTTGGCATGGAAAATTCTGGTCATAAGAATACTCCCATGAGTACGACTACTTTTTTGGACAAAGATGAAAATGGTAAGAATGTAGATCAGAAACTCTATCGAGGTATGATTGCTCTCTACTTTATATTACTTCAAGTAGACCTGATATTATGTTCAGTGTATGCTTATGTGCTAGATATCAGTCAAATCCTAAGGAATCACATATTAAAGCAGTGAAAGGATTTTTCGATACTTAAATAACACAATCAATTATGGTTTATTTTATCCAAAATCATGCACATTTGATTTATTATCGTATAGTGATGCTGACTTTGCTGGATGTAAATCTGATCGGAAGAGTACTAGTGGTACTTGTCATTTTTTGGGACATTCACTAGTATCATGGTTCAGTAAAAGCAAAATTCTGTGTCATTATCACAACCGAGGCAGAATATATTGCTGCTAGTGTTGCATGTGCACAAATTATATGGATGAAACAAACCTTACTTGATTATGGCATGACTATCACAAACTCACCTATTATGTGTGATAATACCAGTGCTATTAATTTATCTAAAAATCCTGTTCATCATTCACGTACCAAACATATTGATATTAGACATCATTTTTTACGTGATCATGCTTTAAAAGGTGACATTTCTTTATCTTTTATATCCACTGATAATCAAATTGCTGATATATTCACAAACCTCTGAAAGAAGATACTTTTATTAAATTTAGAAGAGATTTGGGTATTTGTAATTTTTCCGATTTTTAAACATTTTTTTTCAGATTTTTTTTCAAAGGCAATTTTTTCAAAAGTTAGTCGACTTACAACTTTTATTAGTCGACTAATAGAAGACTTAGTCGACTTGAAATATACTCAGTCGACTCCTGTAGACTCCTGTACACAAACAGAAACTTCACTTTCTGATTTTTCTAAAATTAGTCGACTATAGTAAATGACTAGTCGACTAGTACAATTATTAGTCGACTAATATTACCCTGTAAGTCGACTAAAACTGTGAAACTTTGTTTTCTGATTTCGGATTTCAACTTCAAAACCCGACCCGTTTCTTTTAAGTCAAGGATCCGTTAACTCTATCTTTTAATCCTAACCACAGATCTATTTCCAGGATTGATCCTCACCCTTGATTCATTTCCTTCCCTCATACAAAAGCCTAGGTTTTCCCTCATTTCTTCTTTCCAGCCGATGCCTCCAGTCGACTTCAAGCGAATTTGAAGCACCAGCAACCGCAGACTGCAGCAGTGATCTCCATCTCTTCCTCTTCCAATTTCTTGGTAAAATCCTTCAAATCCCTTCCATTTCCTTTCAGTTCTTGTCTTCTATTCCATCAATTTCCATTTTCAACATGTCTAAATCGAAGAAACTAAGTTTACTCCTTCATCATCATCTTCCACTGTTGACTTTAAGAAATTCCTTAAAAATCCAGCCCTAGAGCCTGATTACATTAGATTGTCATCTTTAGACATCATTCCAGGGAGATTTGTCAAGTATGATGATTTTTCCCAATATGATATCATGTCCTATTTGAGAAATTGTGGACTGTTTAATATGTTTTCTACTGACTTTAAGCAAGCATATTATCCATTCCTAATTTATCTGTTTTATACCAACTTAACCTTTGAAGATAATGAGGATGATGTCCATATTTATTCCTTGGTTAAGGTATAAATCTTAAGCTTTCCCTAAATCAATTGGCCGTATCCTGTCAATTCCATTTCACGGCCTCTTACTTGATGAAATCATTATGGATGATGAGGAAGTCTTGAGCAATATCTTTCTACCGGGCCAAGGGTTACCTATGACCAACACCAAACTGAAACCTATTCCACGTCTCATAGGTCGAATTCTATCTTACAATATCTGTCCCAAACTGGTAGTTACAATTACTATTCCAGAGAATTATCAGCTTGTGTCTATGCTATTATGGCTGGACTCGAGGTTAATTGGGCCAAGATTATCTTTGATGCTATGGTTAAGTATCATTCATCCTTCCTTCCTTTTGGCGCCTTTTTGACACCTATTTTTCGAAATATCATGTTGATCTAGCTTCCGAAACTAGTGTTGTTAAGATCTTTGAATTGTTTGATAGTGCCGCCATACACCGAATGAAACTGACTGATACTCCTCCACAACATCCCTCTTCACCTCCACATAGTCCCACTCAACATCCATCTTCCTCTACACACACTCCTTTCAATGACCCACCTCCAACTCAACCACCTCCATATGCTGATACATTCTACAATTCCATGTCTGCTCAGATTGCATCTATTCAAACCCAACAACAAGCTCTGCAAGACTCTCAGTCTCAAATTCTTGAGAATCAATCTTTGTTGATGACTCGGATGGATTCCTTTGAATCTACTCAAACAGCGATTCTGAGTCTTCTCAAGATCCATTTCCCGCCACCTCCTCCTCCCGGATCCGAGCCTTGAAGACTATGGCGTTGGCGTTTCTTTATGTTTTTTTTTTTTTCTGTCAGTTTTAATTTGGAACAATGTATGTTTTCTGCTTTTTGTTAATGACAAAGGGGGAGAATTTTGTGTTATGTGTTATGTATTATGTTAAAACTCTGTGTTCTGTTATGAAAATCCCTTTTGTGTTATATCTGTTTCATATGCTATGTGTATCTGTGTGTTCCTGGATATTGACATATGACCATGCAGGTGCAACTTAACATTTTCTGCAGGGGCAATATATTTTTTATAACCTAGTTACTGCAGGGGAGTTTTGTTGCAGGGGGAGCTATCATAAACATAAGTTGTCATCCTCAAAAGGGGGAGAATGTTGAAGCCTACCAAGTTGAAGCCTATCAAGTTGCAAGATTTTGATGATGGACAAACACTTCTACCTCATGATGATTGCTCTACCTCAATTGAAGACTATTGAAGATTATGGGTGCTTTTGGAAGTTTTGTGTAAACTTAGAAAATATGTGAAAAGCCTTGATCACTTACACAAAAATCCTTCCTAAGTCGACTTACCCTATTGATATAGTCGACTACCCATACTTAGTCGACTTGCCAAAAACCCCTAGTCGACTAGACCATTCCAACCAAATTTCCTAACTCTCTGTTTGGACCCTGTAATGACAATTATCGACTTGACTTATATACCTAGTCAACTAACAGATACTCTAGTCGACTACCCAATTTCCCAAGTCGACTAATATCAGATATAAAATTTTCCCAACTCTCTGTTTCTGTCTGAAATGAAACTTAGTCGACTACCCCTATTTCCCAAGTCGACTAACATATTTTATAGTCGACCAATAGTCTTTTTTAGTCGACTAATTCAGTTATCCAGAAACTTGTTCTGCCAACAGACATATACCTAGTCGACTATTGCTAAACCTAGTCGACTAATAGTTGAATTTTTGCCTAGTCTAGTCGACTAACTCAGAATCCTAGTCGACTATAGGCAGTTTCTGACTGTTGGACAGTTTCTCTTATCTGATCCATTTGACAACGTTTTCCAACGTTTAAATTGTCTGAATTGGTCCTATAACTACCCTAACTGACCCTAGTCTTCAGCTATAAATAGGGAAGTTATTCCAAAGGCCAATTACCAATTCTTTCCATCAGTTTTTCCAAAGAAAAATTCCAGAATTCCTAAAAACTGATTTCCAACTTCTGTTCTTCACCAAAGCCATTCCATTAGTGAAGTGCTCTGAAGTTCATCTTTCCTATACTACCTTGTCCACATACACATTCAGTATCAAGGCTATAGGAAATCATTGTATTCATTCAAAGAAGATTTTGTACAAGGCGTCTTCTTGGAAGTAGAAGAAAGTTGTACAAGGCGTGTTCACTTTGGTGTAAAGAGGAGTTGTGCACATTTGGCAAAGGGCGTTTGTCAAGTGGTGTACAAGGCATTGGTTGTGGGTGTACACAAGTAAAGAAAGGAAAATCTCAAGCATTTTGCTTGGGGACTGATGTAGGTCACAAGGACCGAACCAGGATAACTCTCGTGTGTTTGCGTTTGTATTTTCTGTGTTTATCTTGTGATTATTTTAATTCCTGCAAGTAATTTATTTAATTATCTATAAACACTATTCACCCCCCCTCTAGTGTTTGTGTTGCTTTGATTATAGATCCTACAATGTTGACTCCGTATCTTTACCTCACTTCAATCCTTTTTCCGAGTCAACATTGGATCCTGTGCCAATTCATCGTGAAATTGAATCACTAATCTTTTATGATCAACAAATTGAGCTTGACCAATTTCATACTTTTGAAAATTTCATTGACAAATTGGTAAGTTCTCATTTTTATGAAATTGAACTCAGACAAGAATGTGACTTCAATTCTCAAATTTGTGATCCAGTTCAAATTCCTAAATCAATAATGACTCCTATTTTGCTACCCGATTTAAGCAACATTTTAGAGTCAGTTTTGATTCCCATACATGTCATTCTTGAACTTGAATCACCAATCTTAGAAAGTCACATTCCATTGTGGGAAATGATGTAGACTAGAATTTCAACTTCTTGATTTAGACCCGATTCCTGAACTAATTTTGACTCCTGAACTTTTACTTGACTTAAGTCAAATTCCTGAGTCAATAGTAGTTCATGTACTTCCTGAGTCTAAATCAATCATTCCATCTTTTCACACTCTATTTTGGGACAAAAGTGTTGAAAATAATGACTCTAAAATTAGTTTAAAAATTTGAAAATTAGTGAGGTAAAATTCATAATAAAAATCATCCATGTTTACATCATAATAACGGGCTGTATTATAGAGGTCTCTGTGGGTTCCTCCGAACTCCACATAAATTAGATTGGACCGCATTTCGTGGACCAATCAGACCACCACCGGAGCCACCACCTTGAGGTGATTTTTTTCCCTTCCCTCTCTATTTATTTTGTAACGCCCCGATCCCGCTGATACGGGACGTCACTGCAACGTATATACGCAAGTCAGAAGTACCTTCACGTATATACGCTAAGCATCATACAGGCAAGAATCAGAGTACGGAAGCAAGTGGTGCATTATACATTCCAACACATGAGTACAATTACAAAGTTATCACCAGAGGTGATCCGATATTACAATAATATTACATCACCTGATAGGCGCAATTGCGAGAGTACAAGGAATGTACAAGGGTAAACAGTATAAATGGCACTCACGAGTTTGCAATAGGAAAACTCAAGAGGCACACAGGGGGCCTGGAAGGATGGAGCTCTGGACGGTATGCTGGAGATCCACGCTACCGCTGCGCTACTCTGATCAGCAACTGGGAGGATTCACGCGCTCCAATGCTCCAAAACCTGGACATGAGAATCCAGGGGAGTCAGATGAAACTCCCCAGGCGAGTGTAATGCAAACGCCAGGTGGCGAGCCAGGATGAACACATGTGAATATAACAAGGATATCAAGTTCAGAAAACAGGGGTTAGAACACAAGTATAGCAGGTATGAACAGGTATATCATAATCATCATAAAATAGGAAATTCGAATAAAACATCATTACGAGTGGTATCAATTATATCAACTGCAAAACCGATCGTACAGGCTTAGGTCACAATTTCATGAGACTAGTACGTCGAAGGAATAATCCAAACAAGAAACCCTCATCCATATACCCTTATCTCATGTCATCGTAATCCAAGCACATACAATCACAAGTTATAAAGTGGTCACAACAGGAATACATAACAGGAGTAACAAGAGTACATAACGGGAGTCATAATAGGAATCCATAACAGGTAGGACAGGAGCACATAACGGGAGTCCATAACAGACATCATAACAGGTGTCATAACAGGTGACCATAACGGCATAACAAGAATCATAACAGGCATGACAGAAATCATATATTATTATTACTCGTCTGACCCATATATCTAGGTATGTGTCCGGTGTACATGCCAACACACATACATCCATATATAAGCAAGCCGAGGGTTGTTAACGGAAGCAGATGGAGAACTGATAGAGCTTCTTATAGTAGTTCCCATACACCTGGGACCAGTTTGGAGGCCCAAAGTCCCCCTAACACGAATCTCCTGTGGGCCCTAAGTCCCACTAACACGAATCTCCTGTGGGCCCTAAGTCCCACTAACACGTACCGCCAATATTTTATTCCATTACTATAAGCAAGGTATCATTCCGGCATCCATCACTTCCTCCCATTCCCCGTGCAAGTTGTAGCTTATCAATATTATCAAATTACGGGAATAACAGGTCATAACAGGAATAGCCCTACAGATTCAAGAGGTGGCCCCCACAGATTCAAGAGGTGGCCCCCACCGAGTATGGTGTGGCACTTTGTTCCATGTGGCACTTTGTTCTGAGGGGATGGATTCTAGAGGTGGCCCCCACAGATTCAAGAGGTGGCCCCCACCGAGTAGTGTGGCACTTTGCTCTGTGTGGCACTTAGTTCCATACACAATAACAAGGCAAGATTCCCGTAAACATGATAATCACAAGTCAAGTAGATCATGCTGGGTGTTGAGTGATAGCATGACAGGATGGTGATATTAGGCAGGTGACAAGTCATGAAAATATCATAACAAATAATACAAGTCCCGAGGATAAAGTCCATATTCAAGAAAGTGATCAATCACAGCAGTTAGCTAAAGATAGTCGACTAGGGATTCATGGGTAGTCGACTAAGCAAGGAGTTAGTCGACTATAACAAAGAGACAAGTCGACTAGCTAGGCTGCGTTTGGGGAAGCTGCGTTTCAGAGAAACGACGCGTCTCTAGAAAGTGGCGCGTCTCAGGGAAGTGGCGCGTCTCAGGGAAGTGGCGCGTCTCAGGGAAGTGGCGCGTCTCAAAGAGCCACGTTTCAAGTGAGCTGCGTTAGTCGACTTGGAACAGTGGGTAGTCGACTTAGAGAAGTCCGCGTTTCAGAGAACCGCGTCTTCAGAAGAGGGTTAGTCGACTAGACGCGAAGGGCAAGTTGACTAGAAATACTGCGTTTCCAAGAAGGGCGCGTTTCAGAAAAGGTTAGTCGACTAGGAGGATTAGTTAGTCGACTTAACAGGCTGCGTCTCAAGAAATGGAGTTGCGTTTCAGGGGGTTAGCCGACTTATGAATTGGGCAAGTCGACTAATACTGTAAAACAGTGAGCAGAACTGACTTTTAAGAGTTGTGATCTTATGTTGATAAACTACAAGTTAATCAAGTCTTTGGCGAGGAAAAACACTCGCGTAAGAAGGCAAGCGGATAGCGAGATTACTCGCATAACTAATAAAGTAGGGGATCAAGAGAAAAGCGAGATAACTCGCCTAACAAGATCTTTGCTGCGTCCAACGAAGGGAAGCTCGGTCCCAATCCAAAAGGAGGGCACCGACCCTAAGTTTTGCCGCCGGAGAAGAAACACGGCCCCAATCCAAAAGGAGGAGCCGGTTCTCACAAAGTGTTGGAGGTTGAAGGTGGTGAAGTTTGGTGAGGAAGGAAGCAAGAGAAGGAGCTCTCTCTTGGTGGCTCCTCTGTTGGCTGCATGAAGCAAGGAAGATGAAGGAGAAGTAAAAAATGAAGGGAGAGAGAAGGAGAGGAGGTATTTATAGGATTTGGGTTTGTGAAGTGCTGCAATTAAATAAAGGTAAGGGGGTTTTTATAAAATGGGGAGATTTGACATTTCTCTTGCCACATGGCCGGTTGTAGTGATGAAGAGAAAGGAGTGGGTGTCTTGGAAATGACAATATGGAAGAGAGCACTAAATGAAGAGAGAGAAAAGAGGATGAAATAATGTTGCATATCATATAAGACAAAACAACAAAAAGGGATTCTTGCGTTTCCCCCACATGAAACGCAGCCCTCTCTCTCTCTCTTGACCAGCAATGATGATGAGAGGGGGTGGGGTGTCTTGGAAATGATGTTTTGGAAGGGAAGAATTAAATGAAGAGAGAGAAAAAGGGTAAGGTGATGTTACACCCATATAAGACAAAAAGGAAACAAGGGAGAAGATTTCTTGTGTTTCCCACATGAAACGCAGCACACTTGCGTTTAGGAAAAAATGGGCTAAACGCAGGGATTAAGGCTGCGTTTAGGGAAAGCCAAAAGCTGCGTTTTCAAAGAGGAGAGAGAAAGTCATGATAATTGATGGGATTTGATCTGAAGTGCATTAAATGCGGAATGGGGAGGATCTTCACAATAAATGCGGAATCCTAGGTTGGTGAGATCCGCGTTTAAGGAAGGAGAGAGAAAATGGGAAAAGACAAAGTGGAATATATGGGACCATCTCCTCGGTATCTGGGAAAATACCGGAAAAGCCCAAAATAAAGTAATCCGGAAAGTCTCCCAAAAATTTCTAAAAATCATAAATATTATAAAATGATTTTTGGTGAAATCGATTTTCAAAGATTCAATCTCATTTTCAAGATAAAAATCATAAGGTCAACCGTCAATCTCGGTATACGCCGGATTGGCCGGGTTTTCAATAAATTCTGATAATTCTCAGAAAAAGTATTTAGATAGAAAATATGATTTGAGAAATAATGTCTAAAGGCACATTTAGAAATTCCAAACCATTGTAAATTAAAAATCCGGGAGTCGGTCAACGATACTGGCCGATACCGGTTTTGAAGATTTTCAACTTAATTCCGGAAAATTCCAAAAAATCATATAAAATCTAGAATATTGGAAAATGATGTTTAAAACTGACATCGGTCAAATCGGAATACCAGAATGTCCAAACCGAGCAATACTCTGGGATCGGGCCTTCGGTTCAAACTAAGGTTGACTCCGAATCCACGAATCCAAATCCAAGACAAAACGATCACGTAAACACGCATAATACAAATAAATACGGGAAGTAAATCAAAAATACGGTCGAGAAATCTGAATACGCAACTAAGTACGTATTCCAGGAACGGGGTGTTACAATCCATCCACCTTACAAAAAATTGCGTCCTCGCAATTTCGATAAGGGGTAAATTGAACACAAGAAGGACAAAGGCTGGAAATAAGGCTTCATAAAACCAAAACAGGTGTAAGATAAACACAGGAGGGACCAGGATGGACAATGAGAATAGGATAAGGAGGAATATTCACGAAGGATTACCAACTCAAATACAAAAGGTCAGGGGGTTGCTGCAAACGGTGACATCCTCAAGGTTCCTGCTCCAGATACTGAGCCTCATACTCTGCTGCTGCTTCATCTGATACCTCTGCTGCCATGTTGTGAACTTGGCCTCTGCCAAAATCTGCTATGGGTCTCGCTCCTCTCTGTGGGTGATCATACTGCTGGGGTGGAAATGGGGCTCTTCGATCAACGGTTTCTGGGTTCCTTCTCAGGGGTGGAGCTGGAAGAGGTGGGGCTGGAAGTGCTGGTCTGACTGGTGCCATATTTCCAAACTTTCTGTGCGGGCAATCCCTTAGAGCATGTCTCCCTGTCCCACATGCCAAACATAGTCCGTTGGCCATTCGACAATCTCTCCTATAATGTCTGGGCTTGTGGCAGAAATTGCATATGATCTGCGAGGGGGAGGTTGGAACGGTCGCTTGATCATCGGACCATGGGTTGTCCTGGCTGCATCTTCTTCGGTCATCAACTGAAAGGGTCTCTTCACTGACTTGCTCTGCACCTGATTCTCATTCTTCTTCTCCAGTTCTCGTTCTACTTCACGGGCAATGGAGAGAACCTGAGAGTATGTCTTCAGCTGCTGAGGGATAAGGAACATCTGGACATCCATCTTCAGTCCTTGTTGAAATCTGCTGGCCCTCTTTTCTTCATCTGACACCATGTAGGGAGCAAATCTGCTGAGCCTCAAGAATTCAGCAGCATATTCATCCACTGACCGGTTGCGCTGCTGCAGGCGAATGAATTGCTCCTCCATTTCCTTCTGAGCTGTTGCCGGGAAGAATCTCTCGTAGAAACCCTTTGAGAATTGATCCCATGTGATGGGTTTCTCCAGTGTTGCTTCTTCTGCCAACCACCAGGTTCTGGCCACATCTCTCAGCTGTATCTTGGCCACTTCCACTTGGTTCTCATCCGGGACTCGGGCCGCCTTCAAAAGATCCGTTGTGTCTATCAGCCACTGTTCTGCATCCAGAGGCTTCTCTGTACCTGAAAATACCGCCGGCTGTAATCTCCTGAAATCTGACACACTGCCTGGCCTCTGTTCTCGAGGTGCAACTAACAGTCCTTGACGTAGGAGCTCTGTCTGCTGTTGCTGACTCTGCATCATCCCTTGAAGTATCCTCATCATACCATCACTGTCTCTGTTGGGTCCATCTTGGGAAGCATTAGGACCATTACGTGTTCCCCTTCTTTCCATATTTGAGTTGGTTGGAGTGAAAAAAGGAGAAACTGGAAGGGAAAGATTGAAGGTCTCAAGATTCAAGAAATAGATCAGAAGGAAGAATAGATAACTCTGCACTTGTAGTTGGATTGTATAACCAAGACATCATGCATTCCAGTTGCAAATTTCTTTACCATTAATTTGCCATCTGGACGTACTGAGGAAGTAAGAGCCTAGGCTCTGATACCAACCTGTAACGCCCCGATCCCGCTGATACGGGGACGTCACTGCAACGTATATACGCAAGTCAGAAGTACCTTCACGTATATACGCTAAGCATCAGTACAGGCAAGAATCAGAGTACGGAAGCAAGTGGTGCATTATACATTCCAACACATGAGTACAATTACAAGTTATCACCAGAGGTGATCCGATATTACAATAATATTACATCACCTGATAGGCGCAATTGCGAGAGTACAAGGAATGTACAAGGGTAAACAGTATAAATGGCACTCACGAGTTTGCAATAGGAAAACTCAAGAGGCACACAGGGGGCCTGGAAGGATGGAGCTCTGGACGGTATGCTGGAGATCCACGCTACCGCTGCGCTACTCTGATCAGCAACTGGGAGGATTCACGCGCTCCAATGCTCCAAAACCTGGACATGAGAATCCAGGGGAGTCAGATGAAACTCCCCAGGCGAGTGTAATGCAAACGCCAGGTGGCGAGCCAGGATGAACACATGTGAATATAACAAGGATATCAA
This sequence comes from Agave tequilana, assembly GCA_038442645.1. Taxonomy (NCBI): domain Eukaryota; kingdom Viridiplantae; phylum Streptophyta; class Magnoliopsida; order Asparagales; family Asparagaceae; genus Agave; species Agave tequilana. Next base: position 18,204 of record JAVJIF010009836.1, read on the forward strand.
GTTCAGAAAACAGGGGTTAGAACACAAGTATAGCAGGTATGAACAGGTATATCATAATCATCATAAAACAGGAAATTCGAATAAAACATCATTACGAGTGGTATCAATTATATCAACTGCAAACCGATCGTACAGGCTTAGGTCACAATTTCATGAGACTAGTACGTCGAAGGAATAATCCAAACAAGGAAACCCTCATCCATATACCCTTATCTCATGTCATCGTAATCCAAGCACATACAATCACAAGTTATAAAGTGGTCACAACAGGAATACATAACAGGAGTAACAAGAGTACATAACGGGAGTCATAATAGGAATCCATAACAGGTAGGACAGGAGCACATAACGGGAGTCCATAACAGACATCATAACAGGTGTCATAACAGGTGACCATAACGGGCATAACAAGAATCATAACAGGCATGACAGAAATCATATATTATTATTACTCGTCTGACCCATATATCTAGGTATGTGTCCGGGTGTACATGCCAACACACATACATCCATATATAAGCAAGCCGAGGGTTGTTAACGGAATCAGATGGAGAACTGATAGAGCTTCTTATAGTAGTTCCCATACACCTGGGACCAGTTTGGAGGCCCAAAGTCCCCCTAACACGAATCTACTGTGGGCCCTAAGTCCCACTAACACGAATCTCCTGTGGGCCCTAAGTCCCACTAACACGTACCGCCAATATTTTATTCCATTACTATAAGCAAGGTATCATTCCGGCATCCATCACTTCCTCCCATTCCCCGTGCAAGTTGTAGCTTATCAATATTATCAAATTACGGGAATAACAGGTCATAACAGGAATAGCCCTACAGATTCAAGAGGTGGCCCCCACAGATTCAAGAGGTGGCCCCCACCGAGTATGGTGTGGCACTTTGTTCCATGTGGCACTTTGTTCTGAGGGGATGGATTCTAGAGGTGGCCCCCACAGATTCAAGAGGTGGCCCCCACCGAGTAGTGTGGCACTTTGCTCTGTGTGGCACTTAGTTCCATACACAATAACAAGGCAAGATTCCCGTAAACATGATAATCACAAGTCAAGTAGATCATGCTGGGTGTTGAGTGATAGCATGACAGGATGGTGATATTAGGCAGGTGACAAGTCATGAAAATATCATAACAAATAATACAAGTCCCGAGGATAAAGTCCATATTCAAGGAAGTGATCAATCACAGCAGTTAGCTAAAGATAGTCGACTAGGGATTCATGGGTAGTCGACTAAGCAAGGAGTTAGTCGACTATAACAAAGAGACAAGTCGACTAGCTAGGCTGCGTTTGGGGAAGCTGCGTTTCAGAGAAACGACGCGTCTCTAGAAAGTGGCGCGTCTCAGGAAAGTGGCGCGTCTCAGGGAAGTGGCGCGTCTCAGGGAAGTGGCGCGTCTCAGGGAAGTGGCGCGTCTCAAAGAGCCGCGTTTCAAGTGAGCTGCGTTAGTCGACTTGGAACAGTGGGTAGTCGACTTAGAGAAGTCCGCGTTTCAGAGAACCGCGTCTTCAGAAGAGGGTTAGTCGACTAGACGCGAAGGGCAAGTTGACTAGAAATACTGCGTTTCCAAGAAGGGCGCGTTTCAGAAAAGGTTAGTCGACTAGGAGGATTAGTTAGTCGACTTAACAGGGCTGCGTCTCAAGAAATGGAGTTGCGTTTCAGGGGTTAGCCGACTTATGAATTGGGCAAGTCGACTAATACTGTAAAACAGTGAGCAGAACTGACTTTTAAGAGTTGTGATCTTATGTTGATAAACTACAAGTTAATCAAGTCTTTGGCGAGGAAAAACACTCGCGTAAGAAGGCAAGCGGATAGCGAGATTACTCGCATAACTAATAAAGTAGGGGATCAAGAGAAAAGCGAGATAACTCGCCTAACAAGATCTTTGCTGCGTCCAACGAAGGGAAGCTCGGTCCCAATCCAAAAGGAGGGCACCGACCCTAAGTTTTGCCGCCGGAGAAGAAACACGGCCCCAATCCAAAAGGAGGAGCCGGTTCTCACAAAGTGTTGGAGGTTGAAGGTGGTGAAGTTTGGTGAGGAAGGAAGCACGAGAAGGAGCTCTCTCTTGGTGGCTCCTCTGTTGGCTGCATGAAGCAAGGAAGATGAAGGAGAAGTAAAAAAATGAAGGGAGAGAGAAGGAGAGGAGGTATTTATAGGATTTGGGTTTGTGAAGTGCTGCAATTAAATAAAGGTAAGGGGGTTTTTATAAAATGGGGAGATTTGACATTTCTCTTGCCACATGGCCGGTTGTAGTGATGAAGAGAAAGGAGTGGGTGTCTTGGAAATGACAATATGGAAGAGAGCACTAAATGAAGAGAGAGAAAAGAGGATGAAATAATGTTGCATATCATATAAGACAAAAACAACAAAAAGGGATTCTTGCGTTTCCCCCACATGAAACGCAGCCCTCTCTCTCTCTCTTGACCAGCAATGATGATGAGAGGGGGGTGGGGTGTCTTGGAAATGATGTTTTGGAAGGGAAGAATTAAATGAAGAGAGAGAAAAAGGGTAAGGTGATGTTACACCCATATAAGACAAAAGGAAACAAGGGAGAAGATTTCTTGCGTTTCCCACATGAAACGCAGCACACTTGCGTTTAGGAAAAATGGGCTAAACGCAGGGATTAAGGCTGCGTTTAGGGAAAGCCAAAAGCTGCGTTTTCAAAGAGGAGAGAGAAAGTCATGATAATTGATGGGATTTGATCTGAAGTGCATTAAATGCGGAATGGGGAGGATCTTCACAATAAATGCGGAATCCTAGGTTGGTGAGATCCGCGTTTAAGGAAGGAGAGAGAAAATGGGAAAAGACAAAGTGGAATATATGGGACCATCTCCTCGGTATCTGGGAAATACCGGAAAAGCCCAAAAATAAAGTAATCCGGAAAGTCTCCCAAAAATTCCCAAAAATCATAAATATTATAAAATGATTTTTGGTGAAATCGGTTTTCAAAGATTCAATCTCATTTTCAAGATAAAAATCATAAGGTCAACCGTCAATCTCGGTATACGCCGATTGGCCGGGTTTTCAATAAATTCTGATAATTCCCAGAAAAAGTATTTAGATAGAAAATATAATTTTGAGAAATAATGTCTAAAGGCACATTTAGAAATTCTAAACCATTTGTAAATTAAAATCCGGGAGTCGGTCAACGATACTGGCCGATACCGGTTTTGAAGATTTTCAACTTAATTCCGAAAAATTCCAGAAAATCATATAAAATCTAGAATATTGGAAAACGATGTTTAAAACTGACATCGGTCAAATCGGAATACCAGAATGTCCAAACCGAGCAATACTCTGGGATCGGGCCTTCGGTTCAAACTAAGGTTGACTCCGAATCCACGAATCCAAATCCAAGACAAAACGATCACGTAAACACGCATAATACAAAATAAATACGGGAAGTAAATCAAAAATACGGTCGAGAAATCTGAATACGCAACTAAGTACGTATTCCAGGAACGGGGTGTTACATATTTCATGCATACATACATTCACGATGCATTGAGGACAATGCATGAGATAAGTGTCGGGGAGGGCTTACTAACGTATAGTTTTTAGATTTTCTTTCTTTTTCACTTCTTTTTGGATACTTTTAGAAATCTTCCCTTTTGTATATGATTTTTCTCTTTCTTTAAAAACTTTTTGAAACAAGAGATAAAGTTTTGATCTATTTTTAAAAAATTAAGGTGATCTTAAAAATTAAGAAAGCCTTATTATGACATCTTAAATCTAGTCGAAATAATGGATCGTGTTTAAGATTTAGGCTAAGTAAGATAAATTAGAGATAATTTTATCTTGTATTTTTTTCTCTTAGATAGTATACACTTCACACTTACACATTTTGGGGATAGAAACAAAAACCTAAAATGCCATAAAGCAAAAAAATAAAAAGAAAAAAATATGGTATAAATGAATAAAAATCACTTATTAAGCTGAATAATTATGCCTCAAGAAGCATAATTATTCACGTCTAACGGTGATCATAAGAAATAATAATTTTTCTTAGTTTTGTGGCCTTGTTTACTCGAATCCTTAAACCCGAGGGATGATTTCTCATCTGATGCCCCAAGACCGTCTGGTCTGGGAGTCATCGGTTAAAGGCTCACTACCCGGGTAAACTAGAAAGCCTAAGAAAACTAAGGGAAGAAAAAAGAAAAATATATATATATACATAAATAAATGGCTTGATGGTTGGAGTTGTAATCACAGAAATCTTCACTATCACAAAGTGCATATTATCTAGGTTTTATGAAACATAAAATATTTAATCCAATTTTGAATTCTTACCTTAATTGAAGGCAAGATCTTGCATATATACTAAGTTTAAGGAAGAATAATTTTTGGTGGACTTATGATCTTAGGTCGCTTAATTTTTGCAAAATTATTTCAAAAACTTGTCTCTCTTTCAAAATACATTTCAAAACACTAACATTTGTTTTCTTTCTTTATGAATTTTGTGAGTGAAATTCGCTGAAAATCCTCAAGAGACAACACTCCTCTTCTAGGAGAAATCTAGAGGTTTAACAGCTTGTTGCACACGCTCAGTGCAATCGCGTCACCTGCGAAAGTGGTGTAATAACATTTATAGTATAATTTTTATTTTTTCTTATTTTGCTTGGGATGAGAAAAAAGATAAGTGTGAGGGTGTGATTAGTCTACAATTCTTCATTATAACATCACATTTTCCTACCGATTTATAAATAAAATATCATTTCTAACTGTATTTTGGTCTATTTTGCAGATAATCATGAGTCTAGGGGCAAAGGCGTAATAATTGCTTAATTAAATCCATTTTCAGGTAATTAAATCCAGATTTTTTAGAGGCAAAGCTAGAGAGTTTCTAGAAGATACATTGAATCTAGACGTTGACGGGTGTCTGACGAAAAATCTTGACCCAAATAACTAAATCTGAGCATATCTGAAAGGTGCCTGAAGCGAGACTAATCCACGCATCAAACCAGGGACCTAAGTCCCTGGTATTGCCAAAAAAATGCGGCTATGACCGCGTTTCCGTGGCCCTATAGTGGGCTCACGCGTCGATTTTTGACGCGTGGCGTCGTCTCATCGTCTGGAACCTTCTTTCGCCTATAAAAGGCCCTACAGAGACCCAAAATAGAAGCAGATTGAGAAATAGGCTAGTTTTTCTCTCTTTTAGTGTAGGTTAGTGTAGGTGTTCTTCTTTTCTTTTATTTTATTTTGTATTTTTATTTCGTTTTTAGATCATGCATTGGGGCTGAGAGATTCAGAGAGAGAAATAGAGAGATTGATGTATACAGATGTCTCCTTTCTTCTCGATTGTAATCTTCTCTGTCTTCTACATGATGCTTAGCTAGTTTTTCTTCTCATGGCAATCTAACTACGAACCACTAACATCTAATCACTTACTTGATAATCCACATGAATCTAACAACCTCTACAAGGCCTTGCTCTTGCAAGAACCATTAATGGCTCGTGATGATGGATTCTAACATTCTAACATTTCTAATATCTAACCCACTAACTTGCTAACTTGCAATGTCTTCTTTATTTCATGCTCACCTCTAACCAGTTTTGATGATCTAATAGTAGCTTGCAACTTGTTATGTGGTATGGATGTGTTGTTTGAATGTAAAAGAACAATCTTATGAGCCATGCCTTGTATCGTCTCTTGAAGCCAAGGACTAGTGATGGCCAAGGATCCATGTGAGGCAACTATCACTAAGAGGTTAGCATGGTTAGTGGAGCAATTAGCAGTTAGTAGCCATGAGTTTTCCTTTATCTTATTTTAAAAATCAATTTCCAAAATCTTTTTATCATTTTCTTATCGATGTTTTCACCAACCTCTTAGTTCACCTTTGTTTCATCTTCTTTTTGTTTTCAAAACTATTTCTCTTTTATTTTCACATCGTCATTTTCATCACCTTCTTCATTTATCACTTTTGAATTTCTTTCTTTTTCTTTTGAAGAATTGTTAACAACTGACGTGAACATAAATTTTTAATGCTTCAATCACCTCCCGTCCCTGTGGATTCGACCCGTTGAGCCAATGCTATAACGAAAGTATCGAGGGAACATTAGCACACATAAATAAGTATACTGATTTTATAAAACACATATTTTCAAGTGCTAGATTTTGCCCCGATCATTCAATAGTACACTCACGAAGACCAAAATTCAGACAAAATCGAACCCAAGGTATCTCAGAAGATTGTCAGTTCAGTCTTGAGAGGTTGATGTCAAAAGAAAAGTCCAAAGTGTTTTCGAAACCTGTCCCAGCCAACTGCGGAGTTTCAAAAACTTTGGAGGGGATTCTGTAGATTGTCTAAAAATTACTGAAGACAAGTCGTCAGATGCAGAGCCCATACTTCAGACACAAGGCGGATAAAATCATTGACAGAATGTCGAGGCGCGAGCTCAATACCCATGTCTCAGCATCACTGCAATGTTAAGACGTGAGGCTCAAAGCGTAACAGCATCACTGTAAAGCCCAGATGCGGGGCTCGAAGCCCGTGTCTCAGCAGAGCTTGAAGCACGTGTCTCACACGAGAAGCTCGGTACAGAGTTCGAAGCTCGCGTTTCAACACTACCGCGACACCTAAATGTGAAGCTCAAGATCCTCGTCCAGCGTTACCTCTAAGGCCAAACACTGGGCTCAAACTGCGTTCCAACTGCAGAGGATCCCTACATCTCAGTTATAACTACCCTCATTAATGGCTCAAGTACTACCCACATAATGAGGGGAGTTAACCCCCATTATGGAGGGTTTAAGGGGACAGTTTTACCCCTGAAACCCCTAAAAATAGCTCAGTTTTCTATTGAAGAGGGGTCAGAATTTTTCAGCTGAGGAATACTCATAAGAGTTAAACTCTTCTACCAACTTGGTGAGTTCAAGTTTTTTGCCTAAGTGTCTTTGAGATTTTATTGCATAGGAGTTTGCTACTCCATCTGTTATCCAAGGAGAAGATTTTCAGCAGAGCATAACGTTCATCCGGTCAACGAAAAATAAGATTCACTTTCTAACGCTACGCGATAAACTCAGCCTTAAACAAAGAGAAGATCTGAGCTTGAGTGTCTTCTCTCTCTTGTAGTTGAAATTTTGAGTTGTTGTAATTTTTCATTGGTTCAAGAAAATTTTGCAACACGCTTTCAACTTTCCCCTAACAAGCCTAATTAGCCAATCTGGAGTTCAAGCATCCTGGATTCATCATTAGAATACGCAAGGGATTGAATCTTGAAACGACATGTATGGTTTGGCCAACCAATTAATGTCATGTCTTCTAGACAGCGAAGATAAAGGCTCAACACTCCTTCTCGAAGGGGTTATATCGAGATTCAGCTCTGATTAGAGTTCTGCTCAGGTAGTAGATGGCCTGTTCGTAGCCTTTATCTTTCTTTTGTACCAGAAAAGCGTCCAGGAGTGGTCCATAAGTCGCAGATAGAGTAAGAATGGTTTTCCTGAAATATAAGCTATCAAGACCGGAGGCTTGGTGAGGTATTTTTTGATAACCTTGAAAGCCTTTTTGGTAAGTTTCATCTCATATGAAGGGGACGCCTTTCTTAATTAATCGTGTAAACGGTTAGCAACGCCACGAAAGATTTGCAATATCTTCAGATGTAGGCAAGTCTGCTTTGTAAATCTCTGAGCTGTTTGAGTGTCTTTAAAGGTTGCATGCCCTGAATGGCCTTGACATTGTCAGGATCAAGGTGAATTTCTTTGGATGTAATGATGAATTCAAAGAGCTTGCCACTCGACACTCCCAAGAATGATTTGGTCGGGTTTATCTTCAGTGGGTGAGCCTGCATGATGTCGAACATGGTTCTCAAGTCATCGAGATGGTTATTTCTGCTGCGACTCTTGACTGCAATGTCGTCAACATAGTATTCCAACATTTTTCGCAGATAATCACGAAAAATTATGCTCATGGCACGTTGGTAAGCTGCACCCGTATTCTTAACCCTGAACAATATTACTCTGTAACAGTATACCCCTAGTGGCGTTCTGAATGATGTATGCTTCTCATCATCCAAGGGCATCTTGACTTGATTGTACCCTAAAAAGTCATCCATGAAGGACTTCTTTTCGAAGCCACATGTAAGTGTCAGTCATGATATTAATGATAGGCAATGGAAATTTGTCCTTAAGACAGGCTGCTGATTGTGGCAAAACTTGCACACAAAATAAAGAATTTCAGATTTAGAATAAAGATGTGCAAGTGTTCAATTCTTACCGCTATAGCAAGTGGCTATGCGGGTCGTGATCCACAAGGAGGGTTTGCGATGGAAGCGTTCAAAGTTTTTCTTATTGAAATCTTTTTGAAGACAAAATGAAAGTTCTTCTTTGTTTTAAAGAATGAAAATGAAAACGAGTTATGTTAAGGTTAGAGAGAAAATGGTAGAATGAGAAAGTGAAAAAGAATGGAGAATGACTATTTACAAAGAAATGGGAAAGAAAACGACTATGTACAAATGAGTTAGGAAAGAAGTGATTTGGAAGATATGGTGTTTGTGATTTAATTTACAGAAATAAAAGAAAAGAAAGAAGATGAAAGAAGTACTCACCTAGTTTGGTTGATGACTTACCTGGAACCCTTGCATGTTCTACCTTGCTTTGGAGGCGTTCAACGCATAGGTCATAAGATCGAGCTCAGTCCCTGTTCGCATTATATCATCAAGCCTTGCAAGAATGAAGTGATACGGATCTTGAGGAGGAGAAAGTCTTCATGAAGTATCGTTGGCACTCACAAAGGCTTTTGTATACTTATACTTCTGGATTCACTTGCAAGCTCATCAAAAACAAAGAGGTAAAATAGAAAGAGGAAGAAGAAAACAAAAGAAAATACGAACATAAACAAATGTTTACCTTTATTGCTTGCAGAAACAATGGAAGAAAGGAGGAGGGTACATCAGTGTCACTCTCAACATAAGCCTCTCTCTCTTACTTACATGAATCTTCATCTAACCTAAGCTTACATATAAATTACATAAAAAGAAAAGAAAAACCTAAACTACAAAGAATGAAAACTAGGCTAAATCCTATCTCTGCATGGTCCTCCCATTTTCAGTGCAAATACTGGCTTTTTATAGGCAAAACCCACACGAGGAGAATCCCGGGAAGATTGGGGGAGCAAACGCTCCCCCAACAGAATTAGTTTGGCCGCGTTTCCACAGCCAGGGTGTGGCCAGGTGGCCACACCCTGTTGGTGGGTTTCCCTGCTTTTTCCTATGCTTTCATCTTCAGTTGGTTTTCTCGTTTGAGTCCAGTATTGTGATGAAATGGCCTGTGATTCTTGGCTTTAACCGATCGATTCTGAGAGGATTCTTCTCAACCGGTTTTCAACCTCTTGATTTTGCCCTGATTCAGTGAGCTCGAATTAATTCTGATTTAATTCAGAATTTGGTGGGCTTTGTACGCGCCGGAAAAAAAGAGAAGAAGAAAATGCTGTAGAATTTTCCTTGAATCAGATGAAAAATTACAACAAAAATAACTTTTCCTTCCAGTTACAAGGGAGGGAGGATGTTGAGTCTTGAATCCTCCCTTTGTTTAATGCTGGGTTCTTCGTGTGGCAGTGGAGAGTGAATCTTATTCTCCGTTGACCGGATGACCGTCGGGATCGTCAGGGATCTTCTCTTCGGCTGGTAGAAAGAGTAGCACAGCTCTTGTCTACCAAAACTCTCAAAGAGAAGGTAGGCAAAGGGTAGCTTGTACGCAGCAAGCTTGACGAAGAGTTGAGCTCTCTCCTGTCTCTGCCGTGTCGTCTGATTGCCTTCTGCCTTCTAATTTTCTTCTGATCTCCAATCGCCCTCTTCTCGCTCTCTGATTTCCTCGACCTCATAGCAAACGAGGCTATTTATAGAGGTCCTAGGGGGTGAACGTGCCCCCTAAAAATGCTCCACGATGAGGGGCCAACTTCCCTGCTACATGGGCGGTGACTGGCCCCACGATCAGGGCGGTTATAACTGGGGCGTGGGTGCGAATCTCTCGCGTCTTGGTGCTGAGACGCGGGTGTCGAGCCCACGCGCCTTGATGTTGAGACGCGGGTGTCGAGCCCACGCGCCTTGATGTTGAGACGCGGGTGTCGAGCCCACGCGCCTTGATGTTGAGACGCGGGTGTCGAGCCCACGCGCCTTGATGTTGAGACGCGGCTGTCGAGCCACGCGCCTTGATGTTGAGACGCGGGTGTCGAGCCCACGCGCCTTGATGTTGAGGTGCGGGTGTCGAGCCCACGCGCCTTGATGTTGAGACGCGGGTGTCGAGCCCACGCGCCTTGATGTTGAGACGCGGGTGTCGAGCCTACGCGCCTTGATGTTGAGACGCGGATGGCCATTATTAGCCCTGCATCTAGAACTTGAAATTCTGCTTTTTAATGGCTTGTCTTCTAGTGATTTTTAGACAGCCTACAGAACCCCTCCAAAGTTTTCGATATTCCGCAGTTAACTGGGACGGATTTCGAAATACTTTGGACTCTAGCTGAATTCACCTCTATGACTGGACTGTTAGTGCTCCGGGTTTGATCTTATCTGGAGTTGGTCTTCGTGAGTGTACTGTTGAACTCTTTGAGGCCGCCAGAGTTGATCGTGTTGAGTGTCTAGATACACAGTCTAAACCTCCCCGATTGCTTTTAGTCTGTCATGGACGCGCTTTAAGCCAGGAGTGGACGATCGTCTGCTTGTGCCAGTGTACTGTTGAAACTGATTTGCATAAGCAAGGACTGAACGCCAGTTCTTTTTGAAAAGCAGAGATGGTACTGCTTTAAAGACGCGACTTTCATGGGGTGCGTCTTTTGGCAATGGAAACGCGGCTGATCTTCATAAGGCAGACGCGATGTCCAGATGAATTGGAAAGACGCGAACTTCTTAGAGAGACGCGACTTTTTGGACGCATTTATGGCGGTGCTGACGGGGCACGTCCATCGAAGAGGCGCGTCCGTTGGGTGCGAATCCGTGCCATGTCATGATTGCGCTGCCAGTTGGCCTGGGGAACCGACGGGATTTCACCTTTTGGCGCGCGGATTTCCCGTTCATTAAATGACCCGCTCCACGTGTCAAGCGATGACTCGCTGCAGAGTCATGGCGCATGATCTTCGCGAATCATCAAAATGATTTCTTCCACGCGTCAAGCGATGACTCGTTGCAGAACTTATCGAGCCACACGCCGCGTATCTTCGCGAATCCTTGTGCCTATAAATGGTAACAGTCAGAGAGATACCTCTTCTTCTCCGAGCGCATTTGTTTAGAGTTTTTAAGAAAAAAAAGTTCTTCTTTCTCTGTTCATCTCCATTACTGGATTCTTAATCACCAATGGCACCTAAGACCAAGCCAATCGCATCCTCTTCAAGAGCGACCGTCGCCGAGGCCCAGAGGGGCGGTTCCTCCGCGCAGGAAGTCTCTTTCCCAGGTATAACGCTGTTTAAGCTTGAACTTCACCATTACTGGAAGCTCATGGAACCCCAAAAAGATATCTTTTGGAGGAGAACCATTACAGAACCGTCAACACAGAAAACAAACCGTGTTTGATTCTCAGACGCGGTCTCAGACGCGGTCTTTAAGTTGATAACCAAGGTGCGGGTTTGATGACCTGGTGCCAGTGAGTCCTGCATTTCGGATTCTTCACTTAGAATATTTCTAATTGTGAAGAGTTCGGACGCGGACTTGAAGATTTTTCATCAGGTGCAGGTTTTTGATGAATCTTGCACCTGAGCCCAAGTACTTAGAGAATTTTCATAAGTCTTGGTTTGCAAAACGCGGACTTGATCCTGGCGTTCTGTGACATCAGGTGCTGGTTTTTATGAATCTGGCGCCTGAGCCCAAGTACTTAGAGAATTTTCATAAGTCTTGGTTTGCAAAACGCGGACTTGATCCCGCTGGTCTTACGCCTGGATGCGGATTTGCAGGTCTGGACGCGGATTTGATAATTCCTGTGTCCAGTATTTCTTCTGCGTCTGGACGCAGATTCGCAGGTCTGGACGCGGATTTGATAATTCCTGCGTCCAGTATCTCTTCTGCGTCTGGACTATAGACACTTAGCATTTTTCTGATAAAGTGTCTGATTAAGTGTCCTTTTCTTTTGCAGTACCACACCCTTCTGCCCCACTCGCCAAGAAGCGCCACTTTGGACATGTAGGTGGTGCTGACCGTGATCTGGCCTTTGTGCTACGAAGGACAGTACCTGTGACTGCCGACAAGTCGCAGGAGCGCCAGAAAAGGCTCTCCAATATTGATGTGACAACCCTTCGGGTGCTTATGACCGATGCAGCATTCACAACGGATGATCGCGTCAAGCTGGAGAAGCCTGCCTTCTTCTTCGGAGATCGTATCGGCGATGGCGGCTATTCCATGTATAATGGAAATTATAGATGGCTCCGTCAGATAGGGGATAGAAGATTCTTTCTTCCAGACATGGAGAGGATGTTCCCGCTGTCTTATCTCCAGCACATGTCCGTCCCTCGGAAGATGAAATGGGACGTTTCCCGATACGTCCCTGAGATTACCCTTGGTGACTTGGGCTCCCAGAAGGTATACCGTCATGATGGTCATGATAGGGCAGTTCTCGGCCTGTTCCCCGGGTCGCGCAAGTCTGAGCTCCCAGTTGGAGAGATACCAAAACTCGGCACTACCTTCCTTAACGCGTTTATAAAAGCGGAGGGTGATTTTCCGGTAGAGTTCCGTGCGCCCGGGTGGGTTCATTCCACCGAGAAGTATTGGTGACGCAGGATGGTGAGCTTCGTCCTTGCCGATCTTGGAGATCTGCTAGATCATGTGGGATTGTACCCAGCAGTCAGGGCCGTGCAGTATGGCATCCCGTCGAGTTCTCAGAACTTCTTCGGGTCCTGGAGCGTTACAATTCTTTGACGGGGACATTCTTCACCCCGGTTGGAGAGATGGGCCTTGCATTGCATGAGTTGCATGAGGTCTCGGGGCTGGCAACAGGGGATTCTCCCTATGAGGAATATATCCCAACCACTGAGGAGCTCAACCTTATGAAGAAAGGGTCTCCTCAAATGTACGAGACTTATTGGGAAGTGCTATGTCACTTCCATATTTGCGGCCAGATAACCACTTGGAGGTCGGGAGGAATCAAGCAGCTGTCTTGGGCCAGTTACTTGTTCAACAATGTCAATAAGAAAGACCATCCAATAACTCGACTGGCTCCCAGCTCCGACAAGGAAATTGACGACAGGAACGACCAGGCTCCTGAAGGCTTCTACACCACGGATTCGAACGAGGACGGTTTCGAACCTGACATGGTCTTCGAAAGCTTTCACCATCAAGCCCGACCCCTATCTCCGATCGAGCATTATTGGCGGGTTTCTTAATGCTGTGGCTGAAGCGTTGTGTGGTGCCCACGCTGCCACATGAAGTCATTGTTGCCGACGTGGTGTACCCGGCGGTGCTCCTGGCCTATGGCAGTCCCATAGCCCTTCTTCCGGCCGTGGCGGCTGGCATTCAGAGTGGGTTGCGGGCGTTAACCAACAACTTCTGCGAGCCAGGGAAGGCTATCAACTCCCATGGCCAACCGATCCTTGACTCAGAGGGGAAGCCGACGGTGAAGCGCCCCAACCCTCGGATCGAGCTGCCTTACACGTACCTCATGGCTTGGTACGTGATGCACTGCCCTTCCCTGATGACGCCGGTGCCTTGGAGTGAGGGTTTCGCCCCTTTTGTACAGCGGTTGGAGGGTTCGGACTGGCGTAATACTTATATGTATTTCGTCCGGAAGTGCATTTCAGATGCTTCGAACTACCAGCTCAATCGCTGCTTCCCCGAGATCCCTGGTGCATCTTTCGGGGATCTATTTACTGATTCCGCGGGCCCAGATGACTTCACGAGGTTGTCCACGGGGGTCTTCTGGTGGTTGATCAACATTCGGCCCGGATATGTGCTTTTCCGGCAAGGGACTTCATGCACAATCGAGCCATACATGCCGAATCGTTTCGCCCGACAGTTCGGCTACGATCAACTCTACGTCGGCAATCCCAATGCTCGACTCGCCTTCGAAGGGAACTTGTTCGAAGGTACTCGGGCTTGGTACTACAGTGTGGCCGGAGGGACGGAAGCAACTTTCCGTCTACCTATCGAGGGATCGAAGTGCCGTATGAGCTTCAGCTTCTGCTCCTGGTACTTCCAAGTCAACCAGACACCATACTTTGTTCCGGAGTATTCATGCATTGAGAGTATCAATGCAAATCTCGAAGCAAGGTCGGAGTTCGGTAAACGCTCGCGAGGCGTCGAGCAGTACCTGAAGGCTCTGAAGGAGGTCGGGAGAAGGTCAAGGGAGGAGCCGCGAGCAACAAGGGCGGAGCCGCGACCAACCAGGGCTCGACAGGCGGTGAGCAAGTGTCCTCGAGGCTCTACTTCCACTGCTGACCCTGCCCCAAAGAAGGTCCGGAGAGACTTGACGGCTGCAGTTTCTCGATCCGCGGACATCCCTTCTGGTGTTGGGGAGCCGAGGGAGGAAGAGGTGGACAAGGATGACACTCCCTTAGTCCATGCCCGCAGGTTACACCGCAGGAGCCTCGGGAGCCTGCTGACAGACCCACCGCCATTGACGAGACCGAGCAGCTCGAGGTCGATATAATGAGCAGAGGCGATGTTGAGATTCCGGGGATCTCAGCTCAGCCCGAGTCTTTCTCAGCTCAGAGGAGGGATGAGGCACAACAGCCTGGGTCTCCCTCAGCTCAGAGGAGGGATGAGGCACAACAGCCTGGGTCTCCTTCTGTCTTCATTTCCAGTCCTCGGATGGTTGACCCCAGTCCTTCCACTGGGGTGTTTAGAGGCAAGGCTCCGGTTACCGAGGCCTCTCATGTTGAACCGTCGTCTTCCTTATCCGTAGAGGAAAGCGATTTTGAGGATGAGGTCGACTTTGGTGACGAACCCGCTCCTCCTGATCCAAGCAAATTCTCACACATCTCGGAGGAGGAAATACATGGGTGTGAGCTGGCGACGATGTCACCACCAGCGGTTGCTCCTGCTGAAGGTACTCTTTTCACCTTCTGACCTGATTTCCCTTTTCATTTTGAAGAGGAGGTTTTAACATTCTCCTTTTATGCTGCAGGATTGGCTGAAGATACCGAGGCTGCAACCTCCTCGCATATCGAGGAGATGGTGCAAGAGTTGACCCAGCCGGAAGGAGTTGAGACTCCAGCTGCCGAGGCAATTACCGAAATCGGGGAGTCTTCTACTCTGCAGGAAGAGGGGGCCATCACTGAAGTCAGGGAGACTTCTCCTCCGCAAGGTTCGCCCAAGGATTCGACATCTCTGGACCTCCAGCTTGGTAAGGAAGTTTTGATGTCTCGGATGTTTCTCTTTTTACCATTCTGGCTAATGTTGAGATAACTTGCAGAGAGAATGGAGGGGGCCCAGGTAGAGAGTCTGACGGTCAGTGTCCCTCCGGAAGGCCACACGACCCAAGCCTTGGCTGAGGTTTCTGAGGAGGTCGAGCTCACTACCCTGTCATCGGCTGTGGAGGTTCCTGCAGAGGTGGTACCCCCAGAAGCGCCAGTGGCTGCGCCTGCTCCTGCCGTACCCGTGGTCAGCTCGACTCTTGCACCAACAGAGCCGATCTACATCCCCCACCCCGTGATAGAAAGGGGATCGGGGAGCACTTCGGATGATGATATCATGGAGCTTTTGACACGCCAGGCGGTGCAGCAGTTCCTTACCTCGATACGAACATGCATCGATTTCGTCCTGACTAGGGGTAGCTCCCTTGACTTCGCCCAGATGTTTCTCGGAAACCAGGTCGAGAACATCAAGTTGGCCGGAGGCCCTTCGCTAGCCCAGGCGAGTCAGCTGCTAGTGGATCAGCTGGGACAGCACCTGAGAGAGCTTCGATCCCTGGAGGATGATGCCGGTTCATCCCACGAAGCCCAAGAAACGCTGAATAGGCTCCTTGTTGCTCAAGAGCAGGAGCGAAGAGAGGTGGAGGAGAAGATCACCGATAGCACTCGTCTTCTTGAACGTGTCCAGGCTGATCTCCAAAGGCTGGCGATTGAGTCCGAGGAGTCAGAGACGATCATACAGGCCGCAAAGCAGGCTATCCTTGACTCTCGGGCTGTTATATCCAGGGCTGAGGCCATGATTGTCTTCAACGAACAGAGGCTTGCTATCTCTGAAAAGAGGCTAGCGGAGTTAGAGGTTGCCAAGGCGCAAGCTGAAGCGGACCTCTCTGTTCGTTCGTCCGAGCTGGAATCCCTCCGAGTGCAAGCGCAGGGATTTTTATCTGAAGCGAATCTGCGGGCCCGAGCTCTCATGGAGGTTGAGAAGGCGCGTGAACATAAGATACATCGCCTTAGAGAGCAAATCCGTTCATTGGCGGACCAGGACTTGTAGCCTTCTCTTTTTTTTTTAAGAAAAGGACACTCTGTTCACTAAGAGCGTTTTGTATTAACTTTTATCATTTTTGATATAATAAAAGTCTTTGAAGTTTTTGGTTCCACCTCCTTTGTTGCCTTGCTGTGGATGAATTCGACCTCTTGATCACAATCTTTGATTAACTGACTGTGAATGCTGAACTCAGGTGAGACTAAGTTCTTTAAATGAAACGCGGCGTTTGACCTATAGGACCTTAGGCAGAACTAAGCCCTTTTGATGAGACGCGGCATTGGTTCATAGGGACTTAGGTAGAACTAAGTCCTTTTGATGAGACGCGGCGTCAATTCATGGAGAGACGCGGTCATCAATTCATAAGAACTCAGATAGAACTAAGTCCTTTTGATGAGACGCAGCGTCAATCCATAGGGAGACGCGGTCATTAGTTCATAAGAACTCAGATAGAACTAAGTCCTTTTGATGAGACGCAGCGTCAATCCATAGGGAGACGCGGCGGTGTCAACTCGCAGAGAGAAACGCGGCTTTGAGTAACGCGAGTCTATCTTGCCAATGAAGACGCGACTCGAGCGGGCGCGAGGGACGCAGCCTTTTGTATTTTCCCCTTAATCTCAGAATGGACTAAGTCTTTTGCTGAGTCAAGTGCTTTCCCTTAAACTGGGCCCTGTTTGCTGAAGGGACGCGATTCTGAGTCACGCAGACTTTCCTTTGGAACGCAGGTGGACGTCATTCATTCTGAAAAAGGAGACGCGGGTTCCAGGACGCGATTTTCCCATCTGCGTATCGATGTAACTTCCAGCCGTTACATGCGGCCTGACATAAAGATTTTATGAGATCTTTGAACGTCAAGTCTGCACTGACGATTGAAAGTCAAGTCTTCACTGACGATTGGGAACCGGGTCATCCGTTGTTTCCCGAAGCAGTTGTCCACGCGTCGGTTCTTCATTGGACTGGGGCGTTAATACCCTTTAATGTAAAACTGGCGCTGGCGGTTGGAGACCAGCGTCTTCAACATTTCCCGAAGCGACCCTCCACGCGTCAGCGTCCCATTGGACTTTGACAATCGTGTGGTCATTAAGGCCGACGGTTCCAATTGATGAACCATTAATGACGGTTACCAGGAGCGGCCTATAAATAGGGGCTCGCCTTCTTTAGCAGTCCCGATTTTAGACCATTTTCCCTTTTAAGAGAACGATTGCTCTGAAAACTTCCGCCTTCTTCAGAGTTTCTAACAGGGGCACTGTCTTCATGGATGAAGACGACTCCAGGGAAGAAGATGACCCAGAGCTTTCATGCTTCTGTTTGGTCTCTTCAGGACAAAGTGTCTCTCTGATCACCTTCCATGTCCATATTCTGATGCAGAGAGTTAAACTCTTGACAGAGGCCTCTGCTGGTATGCCGTCTCGACTTGCCGTGATGTTTCTGGTCCACCCAAGTTTGCACTTTGGCATCATCATCATCTGGGTTTCCTCATGAAGTCTGAGTTGGTGCATTCCTTCTGGAATTTGCGCCGCCGACTTAAACTTCCTTGGACGCGAGTACAGAAGTCTTTGGCACTTGGCGCTGACTTTGTTCATGAAGCTCGCGTTTTAAGGCCACTGACTTGGATGAATTCCAACTCGGGCTGAAGATTTCAGACCCGAATTTTGCAACCCCTGTTCCTTCGACAGGG
Organism: Agave tequilana; assembly: GCA_038442645.1. NCBI lineage: Eukaryota > Viridiplantae > Streptophyta > Magnoliopsida > Asparagales > Asparagaceae > Agave > Agave tequilana. The sequence goes on from JAVJIF010009836.1 coordinate 36,187, forward strand.
AGATGGCAATTTTCAGCGTGTGAGTCCTTTCGCGCCTTGTGTTTTAGGCGCGGGCGCAAAATGAGACCGCATTTGAATCCTGTGTGTGGCACAGTTTTGATTCGCGTCTGCTTCTGTTGATGCGGTATTTTGACTCACTGCGCGGGCTCATTCCCGCGTCTGAAGTCTTTGACAATAGCCGCGTCTGTCACTTAGTTTTCTTTGTTGAAGTATACTAAGTTCCAGATTTTCTAATTCCCTTGTTTATTCCTTGTAGGTAGGCTTGATCGTTCTTTTTCAGGTTCGCTGGGCCCCTGGAAGAATATTTCAGCCGGCGGACTTGTTCGACGTTCGTCCACAAGGGAATATATTATGGTCCTCGTCGTCCACAAGGGAATATATTATGTCCCTGACGAGGACTCGACCCTCGCCAAGGTCTCTTCAGATCCAATGCACCAATCATGCCTGCTGGCAAGGGATGGTCAGGGTGAGTATGGCGGCGAGGGGGCTACGGTGGATAAGGTGGCAGATAGGATCCTCTTCCTCTCCCACTCCAGAAGTAACATCGAGGACTCCTCATGTCTGCTGGATGGTCTGCTGGGGAAAGAGATGCTCATGAACGAAGGGTTGCAGGGCTTTCTGCTGCCACCGGACCTCAAGAACACCATTGCTCTTAGCTTAGTCAGCTAGGGCTCTTTCGATGTTTACATCATGCATCGTGGTGCAACCAGCTTCTGATCGTTGCCACAATTTGGCACTTCTTCAGCCACCGTGCACTTAGAATTAGATGCGGCTTCAAGGAGTGAGTACGGCCTCTGAGAGAGAGAGGGACTTCTTTGTACTCCTTAATTGTAACACTCAATCTTATTGTATAAGAGAGCGTTTTAACTGTAACACTCAATCTTATTGTATAAGAAAGCATTTTGTATCACTTTCTTATGCCTGGAAATAATAAAAGTGACACTTTTCTTTTTGCCTCTTTCATTGTCTTGAACTTTTTGTCTTCAGTTAGACTCATAGAAGCAAAGAATCTTTGACTTTGTCAAAATATGATGATAATCTTAATAAGTCAAACTTTGTAGGGAAAGATCCTATTTCAGGAACTCTCACAATACTGTCAGAGGTGTAATATTAACTTGAAAGAGATGAAATAATTTTTGGTGGACCTGCCACTTTATAAGAGAAAGTGACAAGTAGAATTGGTACCCCCAGGGAGGGTGAACTTTTATCAAGTGTTTGGGATTAACTTGATTGAGCTCAGCTGGGGATTTGATGGAAACACTGTTGATGGTGTAGTATTAACCTAACAATGCTTTTAGGTAGACTTGTTATTCTGTTGAAGAGAATAACAAGTGAGACTAGACTCGTGGGGAATCTAGGAAAGTTTGTTACCGTTAGAGGTGTGATATTAACTTAACGGGTTGAAAGTGGTCTTGTCAGAAGTGTAATGTTAACTTGACAAGGATGTGAGTCAGAGGTGTGATATTAACTTAACTCAGAAGTGTCACTGTCATAGGTGTAATGTTTAACTTGACAGTGAGGGTAATGCTAGAGGTGTAATGTTGAACTTGGCATTGGTCATCTCGGCTTGTATAAGGAAGTCCGAGGGAAAGTCATGGCCATAGGTGTATTGTTTAACTTAGCAATGACTTGATGCTAGAGGTGTAATGTTAACTTGGCATCATCCATTTCAGCTTCGATATGGAAGTCTGAAGAAAAGTAACTGTCAGAGGTGTAATATTAAACCTGACAGAAACCTGATTACTGTTTAGAGGTGTGGTGTTAAACTTTAACAGTAATTTGTCAGAGGTGTAGTATTAACTTGACAAAGATTGACTCATGATAAGAGCAATTTGAGGACCTGTCATTCTATTAGTGAGAATTGACAAGTGAAAATTTGAAGTGCCAGAGGTATAGTGTTAACTTGGCAAATTTGAAAGTTTGACACTCCGTGTAGAGTTGAAAAGCAAATTTGTACTCGACAAGGAATATTGAAAAGTTTCCATTACCAGAGGTATAGTGTTAACTTAGTAATGGTTGTATTTTATAGACCTACCATTCTGTGGATGAGAATTGGTAAGGGATTTTGGAGGAAAGAGTAGAGCCAAGTCCACTTAGGATTTTTAGCAAACTCTCAGCTATCAACGGATTTGAGGTGCCTTTACCAACTACCGTTTGAGTTGGGCTAGCCATGCTATTCCCCTCAGCAAGATGAGTTGTCAAAGACTTATGTTGGGCTTAAAAGCCAACATTTTCCTCTATCCTTAGCCGTCGGGGGCGTCGGATGTTATAATGAAGAAATTCTTCTTTACTTTGATCAGAGGTGTACTTTTAACTTGATCAGCGGAAGAATACCATCTAAGGATAGTATTTCTTCAGGAACCTGCCATTGATCGGCATCATGAGTGTATCACCATTTGAGGTTATGAGGCGATATGACCCATTTGAGTAGACTGACTCTACTACAAATGGTCCTTCCCATTTGGGTTGGAATTTTCCTTTTGTCTTGTGCGTCATTACCATGGGTCTTCTGACGGCTAAGACTAGATCGCCTTTCTTGAAAGTTCGCACTTTAACTTTCTTGTTGAAGGCTCTGGTAATCCGAGCTTGGTAGAGCTCGATTTGTTGTTGGGCATGCAGACGTTTATCATCTAAGGCCTCCAGTTCCTGGAGCCGCTGTCGATGCTTCTCCTCGGTTGTCATCTCCGCTGTCAAGACGACACGTAGAGATGGAATTTGGATTTCCAGTGGGAGCATGGCTTCACACCCGTATACCAAAGAAAATGGCGTAGCTTTAGTTGGGGTTCGCACAGTTGTGCGATAGGCCCATAAGCATTCACCCAGTTTGTCGTCCCAGTCTCGTTGACTTTTTGAGACGAACTTCTTGAGAAGCTTGCCAATAGTCTTGTTGAAAGCTTCCGCGAGGCCGTTAGCAGCAGGATAGTATGCCGTTGAGGACACACTCTGGATTCTGAACTTAGCGCAGAATCTCTGGAAAGCCTGGCTGATGAACTGAGGTCCATTGTCATGGACAATTCGCCAAGGTACACCAAAACGGTAAACGACGTGATGCTTCACGAACTTGATCACGTTTGATGATTTTACCTCCTTCAGAGGAATAGCTTCGGCCCATTTAGAGAAATAATCGGTTATTACCAGAATAAACCGATGTCCTTTTGATAATGGTGGGCTGATAGGTCCGACCACGTCCATGCCCCACATTTCAAATGGCCAGGTAGAGGCGTAGAGTGAAGGTACCCTGGTGCTTGATGGATGAAATCGCCGTGCACTTGGCAGGCGTGACATCTCTTGGCATAAGTGATGGCATCGGCAATCATCTTGGGCCCAGTAGTAACCCAATCTTTGGAGTCGATGTGCCAATTTTGGGCCGGGTTGGTGGGCTCCACACATGCCGTCGTGGGCTTCTTTCAATACCTCTTGAGCCTCCTTTGGTGAGAGGCACCGGAGCAAGACCCCGTCAGGCAATCGACGATACAATGTTCGTGTAATCGCATTGTAGTAAAATTTAGGGGCTTTCCTTCGAATGGCAGCCGCTTCCTTGGCGTCTTCAGGCAGGATGCCATACAAGACATAGTCGATATAGGGGAATCGCCAGTCTTTAAGCTCTGGCCCGGTTGACAATTCCAGTGCTTCTTTGCCTTGACAATCACCCTTTGACTCCTGATAGCCCTCGAGAGCATTTCTCGGGCAATACAGGTCGTGGCTGTAGACGAATATCTTCTCCATTGCTCCAGCTGGAAGAGCTAAGGAGGCCGCGAGGGATGCGAGTGCATCCGCGTGCGCATTTTGCCTGCGCGGTACATGGTCGATATAGAAGCTTGTAAACCCCTCGGCCATGCGGATAGTTGCGTTGTGGTAGGGTACTAGGTCCTCATGTCTGACTTCGTACTCCCCGCGAACTTGGCTGACGATGAGTTTAGAATCACCGTATGCTTCGAGATTTTTACGCCAATCTCATCGGCGAATTGCATCCCAATCAAAAGAGCGTTGTACTCCGCCACATTGTTGGAACAAGGCTCAGTTAATGAGACAGCTCGGGGAATCACATAATTTTGTGGGAAAACGAGTAATACTCCTACCCCTGCCACTATGTGTCCTTTTGGGCTTGTTCTTGATGCACCGTCGAAGAAAAGTTGCCATACTTGACTTTCGAACGATGTCTGAGTCAGGCTGACTTCAGCAACTTCATCTGGGAGATCCTCGTAGACTTTGGCTGCCCTCGAATCTGGGTGTTCAGCTAGGAAATCCGCCACTGCTTGTCCCTTAATGGCCTTTTGTGGTAAAAAGTGCATCTCATATTGGGAGAGCAATATGGCCCATTTTGCCAGCCGGCCGTTTAATGATGAAGGCTTAGTCATAAGTAACCTCAGGGGGTTGACTTTTGATATGACGTTTATAGTTTGGCGTACCAGATAGTGCCGCATTTTCTGAATAGCGAACACTAATGCCAAACATTCCTTCTCGATCGGGTTATACCGATGTTCGGCTCCGATCATTGTTCTACTCAGATAGTAGATTGCTTGCTCACGTCCGTGATCATCATTCTGAGCTAGTAGAGCTCCCAAAGAATGATCCATTACTCGGACGTATACCAGGAAAGGCTTTCCGGATACCGGAGCTGCAAGGACTGGTGGTTGGGTGAGGTATTGCTTGATTTCCTCGAACGCTTGTTGGCAAGCGTCATCCCAAATGAATGAGACACCCTTCTTCATTAACTTAGCGAAGGGTTGGCATCTTCCGGAGAGGTTTGAGATAAACCTGCGGATGTACGCCAATCGTCCCTGCAATCCCCTGAGTTCTTTGAGATTTCTCGGGGTTGCATCTCCTGGATAGCGCGAACCTTTTCCGGGTCCAAGTGAATTCCGGTGGATGTTACAACAAATCCTAAGAATTTGCCACTGGCCACCCCCAGGAAGGACTTTGTGGGATTCATCTTCAATTGATGAGCCCGCATGATGTCGAAGACCACCTTCAGGTCCGCTATGTGATCACCTTTAGTGCGGCTTTTTACCGCGATGTCATTACATAGCATTCCACCGTTTTGCGCATTTGCTGGTGGAAAATGGCGTTCATGGCCCTTTGGTATGTTGCCCCTGCATTTTTCAGTCCGAAGGGCATGACGGTGTAGCAATATACCCCTAGAGGTGTCCTGAAGGAGGTATGCTTTTCGTCATCAGGATACATTTTGATTTGATTATATCCTGAGAATCCGTCCATGAAGGACATTCGTTCGAATCCACAAGTATTGTCAATCATGACATCTGTGATCGGCAATGGGAATTCGTCCTTGGGGCAGGCCTCGTTTAGATCGCGGAAGTCGATGCAGATCCGGATCTTCCCGTTCTTCTTGGCGACGGGGACGATGTTGGCTACCCAGTCGGGATGTTGTTCTTCCCTGATGAAGCCAGAATCAATAAGTTTTCTGACTTCTGATTGAATTGCCTCCATAATTTCTGGACGAAACCGTCGCTGCTGTTGTTTGACAGGCTTTACGTCCGGATTGATGTTGAGGCGGTGCATAGCCACCTGAGGATCGAGTCCTGGCATGTCCTCATAATTCCAGGCGAAGACGTCTATATACTCTTGTACAAGAGATATTAGATCCTTTTTCTCCGAAGGTGACAGGCCGTCACTTATGAAGATGGGCTTAGGGTTAGCCTCATCTCCTAGGTTGATCTGAACAACCTTATCTTCTGTGGGTGGCTCGCGCTGTTCAAAGCGAGTGTCCCAAAGAGCATTTAAATATTTGATCCAAGGATCTGTATCAGATTGGATCATTTCTTCATTTCCATCTTCCAGGTGGCTTGTCGAAACCATGTTCACTGAAAGTTCCTTGAAGATGTTGCCAACACTGACATCTGACTCCCAAGATGATGTGTCTGAAGAGTAATCGTTGCTCGACGATTCTTGAGAATCGGAGGCTGATGGGACCGGAGTTGATACATAGCCCAACCCCCGGCGCGTCCGATGATAATAATCGGGGGCCTTCCCTTTCGGCACAAAGGATCGAAGTAGCGTTCTCCTTCCTTTGCCGAAGTTCAACCCGGGTCTGTTGGTTAGATCGTACCCCATGCACTTCATCATTTTGAGCGCTTTTGGTCATAATGACTGAGCTGAGGGGATTCTTCCTCACTTTCTGAGTCTTCGCGGGGCATTGGCTCAGACGAGATTCGCCCAAAAAGAATTGGTTTTTGGCCTTTTCGTCTGGCTGGAACCATAAATATAGATTCTTGCGCATTACCATTACCTTGGTATGTCTCGAAGGACGACTTCACTGGTACATGCAACGATGTCAAAGCATCTACTGCCGACCAGGGTCATCGTCTACTTCAGTGCTAGTGTCTGATGGTACTGAATCAGAAGCAAACACAGAAAATACGCAAAATCTAAATCTTCATTAATATACCAACCGCCTGCATCATCAGCGGAGGTATTATCAACATCGGGCTTATTAATGCCCGTTACAGGTGGATCCAGCTCCCACACGCACTCATCTTCCTCGGGCTCGGTGTCAGCTTCGTTACCAGAGTCTGGCTCCTCTGGTTGCGGGGTTTTATTTGTCTCCACAGGATCCTGGTACAGCAAAGAGTCGGTGAAATAATTCTCGACCCCTTTGAACGGATACCTTTCGGCAATCAACGTCTGCACCTTTCCTCTCCCGTCAATGTATTTCATGACTTGGTGGAGAGTGGAGGGAACGATGGAGTTGCGGTGAATCCACGGTCGTCCCAGCAATAGATTGTAGGAAGTGTCAGCGTCGATGATGTAACATGTCACTTCCGACTTGAGGCTTCCAATCTGACATCTGAGCTTGATTTTCCCCATCGGACGGGTCTGGTTGGCATTGAACCCATAGATAGTTGTCTGAGTAGGGCTCAAACGATGAGTAGGAATGCCCAGATATTGCATGACCCGGCGAGGCATGATGCTCAACGCGGACCCTGGATCTACCTGAATGCGGTTCACCTCAGACGATCCAATATACCCTGTGAAATACAGGGATCGATCATGCTTCCCTTTAACCTGCATATCATCTGCTGTGAAGGTAATGCAGGGAGCATTTGGGGAGGTGTGGAGGCAATCCTCTACATCTTCCTCCTTCGGCACCTGGGTCATGAAGACCTCGACATTTGCCAGAGCTTCTTGTAGAGCTTCTCTGGTCGACTTTGATAGTCTAAGAAGTTCATACAAGGTAATGCTGCCGGGATGTTGGCCAATTGAGCCAAGACATCAAAGCGATAAGCGCTGTGGATCCTTCCGCTATACCCTTTGGAAGAACTCGAGAGAATCGAATCTCTTTCTCTGCTTTTCCACAGGTGGCTTTGTGGAGGGCTGATTGGCTCTGCAGTTGGTTGTGGAGGGGCTACTGCCGTCTCGCCGTACTGTTTCAAGTACGCCTGTCCTGAACGGGTTCCCGCCATCGGTTGGTTGGGCTCTGCGGCCAAGACTATTATTTCCTCCTCTGAGTCGGTTAACGAGGGAACATCAGTCTCGGCTTCTCGAGAGGAGGCACCCACCATATTGCAGGATGAGGCCTTTGCCTTGCCTTTGGATTTCCTGTTGGTCACAGTAGTCCATTGCTGTTCATTGACAAGGTCAGGGTAGACCCACATGATTTCCCCTTGAGGTGTAGGGACGGGTGCCAAGCCTTTCTCTTGCTGCTGGTGAGGGTCTGTGTTGACCACTCTCAGCTCTCCTCTTGGAATAGGGGCCACCCCCGCAGGCGTTGGGGTTTGTCTTCCAAACTGGAGAACTGACGTCACATTAGCCGTCACCTTCTTCTGCTCTGGTCGGAGTTTCAACACCTCCGCGTCAATCAGAGCTTGAAGGATGTCTTTGAAGACGTAGCAGCTCTTGGTAGGGTGCCCCAGCATCCTGTGGTACAAGTGATTAGTATCCAATATTGCATATTTTATATCATAATCCCCATGCATAATACAAATAATAAGTGATTTTTAATCCTCTTCTCTACTTATTTGCAGGTATATACTTAAAGGAGAGTTAGTCAATTAATTACCTTAATTAGCAATAATTAAGGTGATTAATTAAAAGATTAAAGATAAAGCCAAATCCATCCAGATCTAGAGAGATCCGCGCAACAAACTCAGAATCCAAGTAGTCCACGTGGATAACCACCCAACGACCAGATCTCACCAGAAAATCTGGGCTCAACGGCCAGAATCCGCGGCGATCCGCGGCAATCCGCGGCAAGATCATGGCCGTTGAGCCCCGGATTTTGTGGCAACCACCTTATCTCCAGAAGCTTCTCAGTTCTCCTATAAATACCCTATGAAGACCTGCGAGCTGAAAGTGATCAGAGAAGAGAGGAGATTAGTTTTAGGTGTTGTAATTTTTAGTTGTTTTTCTCTAGTTTTCTTTAGATCTCTCTTCTCTATCCCTAGATTTCATTACAAAAGAGAGTGATTGTGAGGGAGAGAGCTTGTGTAATCAAGGGTGACAACTTGAAGCTATGCAAGGATTGATCCATCCTCCATTCCTCTACTTGAGTTTGATTCTAGTTTTCTTGTACTTTCTTTACTTGCTTTATTACTTGCTTTGTTTAGTTCTTGCAATCTAATTCAAGCTTTGTTTTAGTTCTTTAATGGCTTCTTGTAGCTAGATTTTCATTCATGTACTAGTTTAACCACTAGCTTAGCCACTTCACTACTCATGGGTGATTGCTTTTGTTAATCTTGCAAGTGTATGATCTTCTCTTCTCCGATGGTTAAACAACCATCTTGCAAATGAGAAAGTAATTAGGTCAACACGTGAGAGGAATTCTAAGCCTATGATGACAACATTCTAGTCCAATCAAAATGGCGCCGTTGCCGGGGAAGCGACGTATTTTTTTTGGTTTAAAGTGAAGTACTAAAACTATTATTCTTCTCTGTTGCAGGTTTCAGGAGAAGAAAACAGGAAATTATTTACTGCAGTAACATCTAAGTGAACCTGGCTCTCAGCTCAAGAAAACAGAGACCAGGCTTCCACTGAAGTGCCGCGGACCCGCGGCATATCCAGTGGAAACGCGGCACTTTTGAGAGAATTTCTCACCAAATTTCTGCAGGGCCTCTGGTTCTGAAAAATACTGCTGTTTCTATACTTGAAATCCTGTGTTGTTCACTGTATTCCTGCTTAATTAAAAAACAGTAAAAAGTTGGGTGATAATTGTTAAAAATTGTTTAGACACTTGCATTTTAGGCACGTGTCTCTTCAATTCTTTACTTTTACTGTTGAAGAGTGCTGGAGGCAAGGTACGTGTTTGCATTGCATAATAGACTAGGACAAACTCTTGCTTGATTGTCTTGCTTAGAGTGCATCCTTGTTATTTTCTTATACACTTGCACAATTCAAAGTTAAGGGCATACCCGTAAATAAGATAAGGTGGGGAGGTCATTACCCTTTCCTTAGCCCGAAAATCATTTACCCAAGCACTCACTAACCCAGCCCTAATTTAATAAAAAAAAAAAGTAGACGTTGGCCCTAGGGACATCTCGGACTCAATTAGGAGATTATCCTAAGGGGGAAAAGTGTTGGAATTTAACTCTTGCAAATCGGTGTCTAGGAAGGGGTTTAGGGCCGAAAGCCCGAAGGTTGCTGGTTACTTAATTAAGGAACGTCTCCGGACGGAAAACCTCCCACCAACCTTACCCTTCCCTGGCTGATTAGCTTGTGGTTAGAGTCTACACTGAACCTCCTGTGGACGATCTATTGTTAGGAGTCGTCTAGGTCTAAGTCTACCCTAACTTAGTTAGAATTTTTCTTTCTTTTGTTTGTTTGTTTGTTTGTTTGTTTTTGTTTGTGATTGTGTGATATGGCCTTCAAAAATTCTTTCAATATAATCCATATTTCACACCATCTCCTTATTCGGATAATTCCAACCCAGTGTTTTACAATATGCACCAACCAAATACACCGGGTTGGCCTTATCCGAATCAATACGACCCATACCCCCCATCTAATGATTATAATGTCCAAAATAATTTCAACTCTTTACCGAGTAATTGGGGATTCCAGTACCCCGAGTCAAATTATCAAAATCCTTGTCCACCATATTCATTTCCTGAGTCCACTTCCTATACTCCTTTTTCTGAACCTCCCTTTGAAGAAAAATCTGAGTTGCAAAGGAGTATAGAAGCCAATTTACTGAGAGTTGAGCAACAACTTCAAAAACCATTTGTCTCTCCAATTCCACCATATTCTCAAGAATCTTACTCAGTTCCACCTTTTCATAATGAACAACCATTTGCTTGTGAACCGAGTAAAGATTCTTGTGTGAGTCAACTTTTCCATCATCACACACTTTTGACTCACACTTCCAAGACAACACTTCCTCTTTCCATCAAAACAATGAAATCATCGATTATGGAAAGATGCTTGAAGACATGACCAATGCTCAAATGCTAGGAATCGTGACATAGAATTGATGATCCAAACTCTTCATTCTCATCCTCTTTCTAATGTCACTAGCCACTCTAAATCCAAAGAGTCATGTAGTCTTGGAAGTCCAGATTCAATTTCAGCACACTTACCTGAACTTGTCCACACTTCTGATCCAATTGATAATTTGGCAAGTTTTCCTTTTCCTGAAATTAAACTGGAACATGAATTTGATTCTGAACTTTCACTTGATGATTTCAACTTACTTCCTGATTCAATCATGACTTCCATAACCTTACCTGATTTCAATCCATTTCCCAAGTCAGAATTGGATCCATTTCCTATCCATTGTGAAATTGAATCACCAATCTTTTTTGATGATCACATTGAACTTGACCAATTCTACACTTCTGAAAATTCTATTGATAAATTGGCAAGTTCTCCACATTTTATTGAACTACATGAGGAATATGATCTTGAACCCAAACTCAGTGATTCAATTCTTTTTCCTTATTCCATAATGACTCCGGTATCTTTACCTCACATCAATCTTTTCCCGGAGTCAATCTTGGATCCTTTCACATTCACAATGAAGTTGAATCATCCATCTTTGAGGATCATGTTGAACTTGCCCTATTTTACACTTCCGAAGATACCATTGACATTCTGGCAAGTTCCCATCTTGTGGAATTGAACTCAAATGTGACCTTGATTTTCTCAATCTCTTTACTTCTGAAACTGATTGTACAATTCTTAAGGAAGATGTTGACTTAAGTTTTGAAGAATTGTACGGTGATGAGCTTGAATTTCTAAAATTGGAAGTAAAGAGATATCACTTTTAGAAAGTCACATTCCATCGTTGAACTCTGATTGTGGACTTGAGTTTTCATTTCTTGACTTGGACACAATTTCTGACTTCACTTCGACTCCTGAACCATCACTTGATTTAAATCATAATCCTGAGTCGGTGTTCCTTTTCGAGTCCAAGTCAACAGTTCTATCAGTTCATACTCCATTCTGTGACAAGGAATTTGATAAATTTGAGTCTGAAATTATTTGGAAAATCTTAAATTAGATGGGGGCATGTACATAATTAAAATAACACACACGCATGCATCTTTTTAGTGGGTCATATTTCTGATATGGTTGGTGGGTTCCTGAAAAACCCAAAGAAAAGATGATTGGGCCATGTTCCGTGGACCAATCAGACCACCACCGGAACCACCACCTTGAGGTAATTTTTGTTCCTTTCCCTTCCATTTTGTTTTCATGCATACATATATCATGATGCATTGAGGACAATGCATGAAATAAGTGTGGGGGAGGGTTTACTAACATAGAGTTTTTAGATTTTCTTTCTTTTACACTTTCTTTTAGAAAATATTAAAAATAAAAAAATAAAAAATAAAAACTTTTTGAAATAAGAAACAAAGTTTTGCTCTATTTTTAAGAAAATTAAGATGTATCTTAGAAATTAAGAAAGCCTTAATTATGACATCTTAAACTTAGTTGAAATAATAGATCTTGTTTGAGATTATAGGCTAAGTAAGTAAAATTGGTGAGATATTCTTATCTTGAATTTTTTGCCTTAGATAATATGCACTTTACACTTACACATTTCTTGGATGGAGACAAAGACCAAAAATGCCATATAAATAAAATTTAAAAAAAAAAAAAAGAGAAAAAGAAAAAAAAATATAAATAAAGATCAATTATTAAGCCTGGATAACTATGCCTCAAGAAGCATGGTTACTCACGCCTAACGGTGATCTCACTTATTAAGCTGGATAATTGTGCCTCAAGAAGCATGGTTATTCACGCCTAACGGTGATTATAAATAATCCCCTTTAGTCTTGTGGCCTTTTCTACTCGAGACCTTAAACCCGAGGGATTTTTCTCATCTGGTGCCCTAAGACCGTCTGGTTTGGGAGTCATCGGTTAAAGGCTCGCTACAAGGGTAGACTAGAAAGCCTAGACTAAGGGAAGATTAAATAAAAAAAAAAAAGAAAAAAAAAATATATATATATATATAAACAAATAAATGGCTTTATGGTTGGAGTTGAAATCCCAGAAATTTTCACAGAGCACGGTGTGCATATTATCTAGGTTTTATGAAGGATAAAATATTCAATCCAATTTTGAATTCTTACCTTAATTGAAGACAAGATCTTGCATGGATACTAATTTAAGGAAGAATAATTATAGGTGGACTTATGACCTAGGATCACTTATATTTTTGCAAAAATAGTTCGTAAACATGTCTCTTATTCAAAATGCGTTTTCAAAATACTAACATTTGTCTTCTTTCTTTATGGATTTTGTGGGTGTAATCCGCTGAAAACCCTCAGGAGACAACACTCCTCCTCTAGGGTAACCTAGAGGTTTAACGGCTTGTTGCACATGCTCAGTGCAATCGCGTCACCTGCGAAAGTGGTGTAATAAACTTGTAGCTTAGTTTTTCTTTTTTTTTTCTTTGTTTTGCTCGGGACGAGCAAAAGAATAAGTGTGGGGTGTGATTAGTATCCAATATTGCATATTTTATATCATAATCCCCATGCATAATACAAATAAATAAGTGATTTTTAATCCTCTTCTCTACTTATTTGCAGGTATATACTTAAAGGAGAGTTAGTCAATTAATTACCTTAATTAGCAATAATTAAGGTGATTAAAAATTAAAGATAAAGCCAAATCCAATCCAGATCTAGAGAGATCCGCGCAACAAACTCAGAATCCAAGTAGTCCACGTGGATAACCACCCAACGACCAGATCTCACCAGAAATCTGGGCTCAACGGCCCAGAATCCGCGGCGATCCCGCGGCAATCCGCGGCAAGATCATGGCCGTTGAGCCCCGTTTTGTGGCAACCACCTTATCTCTAGAAGCTTCTCAGTTCTCCTATAAATACCCTATGAAGACCTGCGAGCTGAAAGTGATCAGAGAAGAGAGGAGATTAGTTTTAGGTGTTGTAATTTTTAGTTGTTTTTCTCTAGTTTTCTTTAGATCTCTCTTCTCTATCCCTAGATTTCATTACAAAAGAGAGTGATTGTGAGGGAGAGAGCTTGTGTAATCAAGGGTGACAACTTGAAGCTATGCAAGGATTGATCCATCCTCCATTCCTCTACTTGAGTTTGATTCTAGTTTCTTGTACTTTCTTTACTTGCTTTATTACCTTGCTTTGTTTAGTTCTTGCAATCTAATTCAAGCTTTGTTTTAGTTCTTTAATGGCTTCTTGTAGCTAGATTTTCATTCCATGTACTAGTTTAACCACTAGCTTAGCCACTTCACTACTCATGGGTGATTGCTTTTGTTAATCTTGCAAGTGTATGATCTTCTCTTCTCCGATGGTTAAACCACCATCTTGCAAATGAGAAAGTAATTAGGTCAACACGTGAGAGGAATTCTAAGCCTATGAAGTGACAACATTAGGCAAAGCTTTCATTATCAGGAGATTGGTAAGCTTTGGCAAGCTAGCAAGGTAATCTAGTCTTGGATCGCTTTCTTTAAGTTTCTTGTTCTTTTCTTGTGAATACCACAACCAATTCTTGATTTCTTTTCCAACGACTTCCACATGAACATATCCATCTTCTTTTAGTTTCTTTTGCATCACTAAGTTTATAATCAAGAGAAGACTACTAGTTTTATCACTTCACAACCTAACGTTTAAAGCTTCCATCGCGAGCTCTCCCTGAGATCCGACTCGGTATAGCCCTATGCTATAGCGGAGACAAGAAAGGGTACATCGAATACATTTACTACATAATAAGTACACCCCTTTCCCGTCCAATCAACAAGCAATAGGTGGGATTGTCAGTCTTGCCAACTTCCTCGGGGCGCCTAGCTTCAGGGAGCTTCAGTCGGTTGCTCTTGTTGAGTAGTTTAAAGAGTGAATCGACATGTTTCCTCCTTGAAGGAATATTGCTTGTTGGCGCGAGGCTGACTTGAAGAGCCACTCGCCTTGCCTGATTGAGGTTTGGCGGGAGATTTGGTCTTCGTTGTCAAATTATCCTTCCGCTTTGTTTGGAGGGATGTGTCCTGCGCACGCCTTGTCGACCTTTCCGGCCTAGGCTTACCTTCCTCCGCTCTGACGCGGGCGATAATCTCCTCAGCCTGTTCACCTTGTTGGACTAATTGCTTCCAGGTGCGGCTTTCAGCAACTCCTATTTGAGCAAGGAGTGAGGTTTGGAGATTGTGGCGGCATGTTTCCACCAGGGTGGCCTGGGTCATACCGCTTGGACACCGGAGTGCCATGTTCCGAAACCTTTCCACGAAAGTTTGGACGGACTCCCCTTTTCGCTATTTGTAGCCAAAAGGTGGGCATTGTGACCTCGGAGTCATCTTCGAAGAAGCGCGTTAAAAAGAGCTTCTCCAAATCGCCCCAGTTCTTGATAGAATCTTCTGGGAGCTTCATGAACCATTCAAAGGCCAGCCCTTTCAGGGTGCCGATGAACAGACGCGCCAGGATGGCATCATTATCTACTACATTCCCGTTTGGGATTTGAAGTAGTAGATGTGCTGGTTGGGTGACCCCTTCCCGTCGAATGCTTGGAGGGTTGGAGCCTTGAACTTAGGAGGGTATGGAACTAAGTCCCACTCAGCGGATAGGGCCGGACCACTCCTACTTCTAGGAGGTCTTTGCGATTGGCAAGGGCCTCGAGGCGTCGCTCCAGTTTGACTCATTCTTTTGGCATGAGCCTTCCCCGGGTCTTGGTCGCCCTTTACTTGCGACGAGGATTTGGACTAACTAGAAGTAGATCGCTGCCTCTCCTCAGAAGGTTCGGAAGATGAGCTTCCTCCCTTTCTCCCTTTGCCTTTTGACTTTTTAGGAGGAGACCTCCTTCTGTCTTCGAGCAGCTGTGCAATCGCCAGCTTGAGGAGTCGATAGATTCCTGCTGAGAAAGAATCATATCCATTTGTGCCTTCTGGATTTGTTCCAAACGTCTAGCCGTTTCCTCAGGAGTGCCTGTCATGTA
This sequence comes from Agave tequilana, assembly GCA_038442645.1. Taxonomy (NCBI): domain Eukaryota; kingdom Viridiplantae; phylum Streptophyta; class Magnoliopsida; order Asparagales; family Asparagaceae; genus Agave; species Agave tequilana. The sequence goes on from JAVJIF010009836.1 coordinate 51,537, forward strand.
GGCAGAGGTCTCCTTCTCGACGGAAGAGTTCGAAGCCCTCGATTCCGCTACGGCGGAGTGAGAATCATTCACTCTAATGCCATGGGCTAAGGCATTATAGTCAATTGGGGGAATGGCCCCAGTCCGGGCGCGAGTGTGTTGATACACTCCTTCCGGTTCAGAGTCAGACTCATCTGAGCTGACGGCAGGTTGTTTTTCCCTTACTCCTGCTTGTCATATTCGCAGTGAGCTCCGGGTACTCAACGTCAGAGAAGGTTCTCCTTCTGTGGGAGCGTCTTCTTTTAGCTGACGGAGGAATCAGGGTCAGCTGTCTGACTAAAGACTGCTGGTGTACGCCTGATCCGCAACGGCACTCAGAGAGCATATGGATGAGCCGTTGGCAGCAACACGACGAAGTGGCCTGATTGGCACTTCTTTTCTTCGTCAAGTAATCCCTCAAATCCATGGGAGGGGGATTGAAAAGATTAGCCTCACAACGTCAAGACAGGAGGCATCCATGTGCCGTACAGCCTGGACGCAGGCTTCAGGGACGCGGTTCTTGCGCCGCAGCTGTTCAGCGCGCGTCTGGCGTCTCTGTTGAGACAAGACGCGCCTGTCGCGTTGCTGTTTGGTGTGTCGGGGCAGAGACACTTGAGAGAGAGTGGGCTGCTGGGCCCCACGTCTATAGGCGCGTGCCTCTTGTGCTTGACAAGGCATAGAGGCTTCACCTTGGCGTTTGGTGAGTTGGTCCTCAGAGGACCTAACTGAAGGAATCTCGCGTTTGGGCCGCCAAACGCGGACTTCAAGGCGCCAGTTTGTATGCTGCGTCCAGCCTCAGTCAGACAACCAGAGGTTCCAGCTTGCAGCTGACGTGCACGTCTCCTCTGTCGACGCTCAGCGTTCCGATTGCGTCGCGGAGGTGGAGAGAGACCAACAACATCCTGATGCTGAACATCAGAGACTTTAACCACGCGGGTCTCCTGAGAGACGCTGATGCGGGTGTTCTGTGCGACGCGGTTGGTCGCAAAGGCAGTTGTGCCTGGGGCCACGCGGGCCTTCTGAGAGGCGTTGGCGCGTGTACCTTGCTTGGCACAGTTGGCGGCAGCAGCGCCCGAGAGAGCCACAGATCGGGCCTCGGGGCCATTCCCCGTCAAGACCCGGCGGCAGACGCGGGTCTTTGGGCTCTTGGAGCCGGAAGAGAGAAAACTCTTCGTACTTCGCCTGGTCGAACTCGACAATGAGCGATTCGACCATCTTCCCCTTACAGAGGACGTCATCCTGTGCCACGTTTGCTCATCAGTGACAAATGTAGTCCCCAGCGGAGTCGCCATCTCTTGTACGCGCCGGAAAAAAGAGAAGAAGAAAATGCTGTAGGATTTTCCTTGAATCAGATGAAAAATTACAACAAAAATAACTTTTCCTTCCAGTTACAAGGGAGGGAGGATGTTGAGTCTTGAATCCTCCCTTTGTTTAATGCTGGGTTCTTCGTGTGGCAGTGGAGAGTGAATCTTGTTCTCCGTTGACCGGATGACCGTCGGGATCGTCAGGGATCTTCTCTTCGGCTGGTAGAAAGAGTAGCACAGCTCTTGTCTACCAAAACCCTCAAAGAGAAGGTAGGCAAAGGGTAGCTTGTACGCAGCAAGCTTGACGAAGAGTTGAGCTCTCTCCTGTCTCTGCCGTGTCGTCTGATTGCTTCTGCCTTCTAATTTTCTTCTGATCTCCAATCGCCCTCTTCTCGCTCTCTGATTTCCTCGACCTCATAGCAAACGAGGCTATTTATAGAGGTCCTAGGGGGTGAACGTGCCCCCCCTAAAAATGCTCCACGATGAGGGCCAACTTCCCCGCTACATGGGCGGTGACTGGCCCCACGATCAGGGCGGTTATAACTGGGGCGTGGGTGCGAATCTCTCGCGTCTTGGTGCTGAGACGCGGGTGTCGAGCCCACGCGCCTTGATGTTGAGACGCGGGTGTCGAGCCCACGCGCCTTGATGTTGAGACGCGGGGTGTCGAGCCCACGCGCCTTGATGTTGAGACGCGGATGTCGAGCCCACGCGCCTTGATGTTGAGGCGCGGGTGTCGAGCCCACGCGCCTTGATGCTGAGACGCGGGTGTCGAGCCTATGCGCCTTGATGTTGAGACGCGGATGGCCATTATTAGCCCTGCGTCTAGAACTTGAAATTCTGCTTTTTAATGGCTTGTCTTCTAGTGATTTTTAGACAGCCTACAGGCTTTTGGGCTCATTTCTCTTCATCTCCTTAAAGAATGGGCCTGCAAATAAATTAAACATTTAATTAGGACAATGCAGCTTTTATTCTATAATAAGTATGGAAATATGATACTAAATATGCAACATTAGCGACCAATCACACCCCCATACCTATCTTTTGCTCGTCCTCGAGCAAAACAACTAAATTATACTAAGGATTATTAGACCACTTTCGCAGGTCACGCGATTGCACTGGGCATGTGCAATAAGCCGTTAAACCTCTAGGTTTCCTCTAGAGAACGAGTTTTGTCTCGTGAGGGTTTTCAGCGGATTACACCCACAAAATCCGTAAAGAAAGGGAAACAAAGAGTTAGTATTTTCGAAAAGCATTTTGAAAGAGAAAAATATTTGAAATATATTGTAAGATTTAAGCAATCTATAAGTTATAGGAAAACTGAATTTTTCATTCCTAAACTTAGTCTCTATTCAAAATTTGTTATCAATCAAAGTAAGGAGTCAAATGTACTTCTCATCTAGTCTATTACTTTACCCTAAGTCATATGCACCTTGTGATTGTGAAAATTTTGACTAAGGGTTCATTAACTCTAACTCTTATGCCTTATTTATTTATATATATATATTTTTTGGTGGTATTATTCCTTAGTTCTATTAGGCTTTCTAATCTGCCCATGTAACGAGCCTTTAATTGATGACTCCCAAACCAAATGGTCTTAGGGCACCGGGTGAGAAAACCCCAAGGACTTAAGGACTCGAGCAAACAAGGCCACAAAACTAAGGATTTTATTATATGAACCCCTTTTAGGCGTGAATACTTATGCTTTATTAGGCACAAATACCCAGCTTAATCAGAGGATTTTTATATATATATATTTCTTTTCAAACTTATCTAATCATCTTTCGCATTAATACTAAAGCTTGCTTAGGCCAAAGCACCTAGCTAATCAATAATTAGATTTGTTTATCTTTGTTTTTTTTATTTTTTTTATAAGGCATAAGAATCTTTGTTTTTGAACCCTAAGTGTGTAAGTATATGAAGTGTGCATATTTCACTATGGCAAAGATCAAGACTAAATTACTTTGACAAATTATCTTCCTGACCCTAAAAATCAAACAAATAATCTTATTTTGACCAAGTATAAGAAATCCTAATTTGGATTTTCCTATTCCTTAAAATTAACTTAATTTCTTACAAAAAATATGTCAAAATATTATTTCTATTTCTAAAAAGTTTTTAAAAGTAAATCAAATGTTAAATTTTTTAATATTTTTTTAAAATAAAGAGGAAAACCTAAGTTATGTTAGACCCTCCCCCACACTTATCTCATGCATTGTCCTCAATGTATGATTAATGCGTAGATGCATAAAAAGAAGAAAGGAAAGGAAAATGTTACCTTAAGTGGTGGTTCCGGTGGTGGTTTGATTGGTCCACGAAAGGCGGCTCAATCGACTTTTCGTTGGGTTCGGAGGAACCTACCAGAAATTACTCTAATATAACCCACTAAAATGATATATGCATGAATGATCTTTATTAAATATTTGACCCCATCTAATTTCCAAATTCCATAATTAATTTCGGAGTCAAATTTTTAACCACCTTGTCCCAGAATGGAGTGTGAAAAGATAGAATGATTGACTTAGACTAAGGAAGTGCAGGAACTAATACCGACTCAGGAAGGTGACTTAAGTCAAGTAAAGGTTCAGGAGTCGAGATTGGTTCAAGAAGTGTGTCCAAGTCAAGAAGTTGAAACTCAAGTCCACATTCATTTTCCAACAATGGAATGTGACTTAATATTGGTGATTCAAGTTCAAGAATGATAGGTGGGGGAATCAAAACTGACTCTAAATATTACTCAAGTCTGGTAACAAAATAGGAGTCAATATTGATTCGAAAATTTGAACTGGATCACAGATTTGAGAATCTAGGTCACATTTCTCATTGAGTTCAATGTCATAAAAATGAGAACTTGCCAATTTGTCAATAGGATTTTCAAAAGTGTAAAATTGGTCAAGTTCAATATGATCATCAAAAATGGGTGATTCAATTTCATGATGAATTGGCACAGGATTCAATGTTGACTCGGGAAAAAGATTGAAATCAGGTGAAGATACCGGATCATTATTGAATCAGGAAGTAAAATTGAATCACTAAGTTGAGATTCATGATCATATTCATTTTCAAGTTCGATTTCAGGAAGGGATAACTTGCCAAACTATCAATATCATTTGAAGTTTGGGCAAGTTCAAATGGTTGTTTGATTGAGTTTTTACCTGCACACAAAATATAGAATTTTAGATTTAGAAATAGAGATGTGCAAGGTGCTCAATACTACCGCTATAGCAAGTGGCTATGCGGGTCGTGATCCACAGGGAGGAACTAGCGATGGAAGCTTGTTTAGCAAGTTCTCTAAAAAATTATTCTTTTAGTTATTAAAAGGAAAATAAGAAAATAATAGTTAAAGTCTGGTTAGGAATAGGAGCGATATTTACAATGAGTTGGGAAAGAAAGAGTTGGAAGATGAAGTGTTGGTGATTTAATCTACAGAAATAAAGAAAAGAAAACTATAAACAAAAAAAAACACATACCTACCTCTTCTGCCCTGTTTACCTTTGATCCGTTGCAACGACTTACCTTGTCTTTGAAGGCATTCAAGCATGGCGTATAGGATCTTCCCCCTTCTCGATCTACATTACGAAAAGAAAAGACAAAATATACTAGCAAGAGAAGGCTTGTTCATCACCATAGGCCATCAAGGGCACTTCTTCGGCTAAGCAGTCTCGAAGCGATCAGATCTCATGGTTTGCAAGACATCAGAGAGAAAAAATAAATAAAACAAGAATAGAAAAACAAAAATAAAACAAGAATAGAAGAACAAAAACAAACCTTGAGTTGATTCTATTACAATGGAAGAAAAGTTTGACTTACACCGATGTCACCTCAGTACAAGCATGATCTCCTTCCTCCATGAAAGCATCCTCTACTCTCAGTTACATAAAGGAAAAATAAAAATTACAAAAGAAAATAAAAACCTAAACTACAAACTAGCCTAAAAACCCTAGATTTTGCTCTGTACTACGCTCGACGCCCTTCTCTGTTGCTCTGCAGGGGTATTTATAGGAGCTGGAAGATGTAGAGTCCCGGTACAACTCCTCCACGAAAGCCAGTACCCTGTCTCATCCGGATTGCTGCGGAAACGCGGCTTGGGCCGCGTTTTCGCGGCCATATCTTGGATCCTGGCCACGCGCTTTCGCGCGTGTCCTCCTCTGGTCCGTCCATCTGGGTCTATCCTTCTAGATCTGTCATCCTGACTCTTTATTTTGAGATTTCGGGATAACTTGGGAAGCAAGTTACCCTAAATCCAAATCTTCCAATATCTTTTAACAACGAATTTGTTATCTTTGCACTCTCCTTCTTTGGCCTTTATCCTCATCCTGCAAGCATTTAGGGTTGAATAGAAGTCTATCCTTTCCCTCTTCTTTAGTATTTGCAACTTTTGCAATTGGTAATTGCAACTTTGACATTTGATAATTGCAACTTTTGCATTGGGCTTGAACATGGGCTTTTGGGCTTCTTTTAAGGCTTTATTCTTTATTTAATTAATTACTCAAGGCCTGCACACAATAAATAATAAAACATTAGTAAGTGTGCATAATTATAGAAATAAATATGAAAATGTGATAGTAAATATATTGATAAATATGCTAACCACCACCCCCACACTTATCTTTTTGCTCGTCCTCGAGTAAAAATAAAAACTAATCTAGCTAACTCACTTTCATAGGAATCACGGTTGCACTTAGCATATGCAACAAGCCGTTAAACCTCTAGGTTACCCTAGAGGACGAGTGTTGTCTCGTGAGGGTTTTCAGCGGATTACACCCACAAAATCCATAAAAAGGAAAATATTTGAAATATATTTGAAGAAACTAAGTAATCTATAAGTTTTTAGGATCCTCATTTTTATTCATTCTTAAACTTAGTCTTTATATAGTAAATTGTTTTCCTTTTTTAGGTAAGGGTCAAAATTGAATTTTTGTATAGTCTTTTTCGTTACCCTAAGTCATATGCATCCTTGTGATCTTTTACTAGGAATTCCTTAACTTGGACTCTCATGCCTCTTTATTATTATTTTTCTCTCTTTTTTTTAATATGTATAACTCATCTAATTTTCTTTCGTGTAAGTATCAAGGCTTCTTGAGGCCCTCATACCAAACTAATTGACTATTAGATGTGTTAGTACATATATAAGTAATTTTTCTTAGTTTTCTTAGGCTTTCTAATCCACCCATGTAGCGAACTTAAAGTCGGTGGCTCCCAAACTGGTTGGTTTAGGGCACCGGGTGAGAAAACACCCCACGGACTTAAGGATTCGAGTGAACTAGGCCACAAAACTAAGGACTTTATTATAAAATCACCTTTAGGCGTGAATACTTATGCTTCTTGAGGCACATGTATTCAGCTTAATCAATGAATTTTTTATTTTATATTTTTTTTGTATTATTTTTTATAGGGCAAAAGAGTCTTTGTTTTAGAATCCTAGATGTGTAAGTGTATTAGGTATGCACATTTCATTAAGGTAAAAATTAAGACTAATTATTATTCATTTTTCCTCCTATACCTAAAAAATCAACAATTTATTTATTTTGACCAAGTTTTTAGAAATCCTAATCATGATTTTCCTAATTCTTAAGACTAACTTAGATTTCTTTCAAAAGATAAGTCAAAATATTGTCCTTTTTTTTTTTTTAAGCAAATTGTTAGTTTCTACCTATGTTAGTATGTTAGTAAAAACCCCCCCACACTTATCTCATGCATTGTCCTCAATGTATGAATGTATGCATGAAAAAATAGAAAGGGAAGGCAGATGTACCTCAAGGTGGTGGTTCCGGTGGTGGTCTAATTGGTCCACGAAATGCGGCCCAATCTATTTTTCGTGGAATTCGTAGGAACCCACCAGAAATCTTTCTTGTATAACCCACTAAAATGTATGTATAATCATTTTTTAAAAATTCTACCCCATCAAATTTCCAAATTTCATAATTATTTTCAGAGTCAATTGTGTCAACCGCCTTGTCCCAAAATGGAGTGTGAAAAGACGGAATGATTGACTTGGACGTCAGAAGTATGGGAACGAATACCGACTCAGGAAAGAAACTTAAATCAAGTAAGGGTCAGGCTCGGTTCAAGAAGTGAAAGTCAAGAAGTTGAAACTCAAGTAAGTCCATCATTTTCCCACAATAGAATGTGACTCAATATTGGTGATTCAAGTTCAGGAATGATAGGTGAGGGAATCAAAACTGACTCTAAAAGATTACCTAAGTTGGGTAACAAAACAGGAGTCAATAATGGTTCGGGATTTGAACTTGATCACAGATTTGAGAATCTAAGTCACATATCTCATTGAGTTCAATATCATAAAAATGAGAACTTGCCATTTATCCATGGGACTTTCAAGATTATAAAATTGGTCAAGTTCAATGTGATCATCAAAAATGGGTGATTCAATTTTATGATGAATTGGCACAGGATCTAATGTTGACTCGGGAAAAGTAAAATCAGGTGAAGACACCTGAGTCATTATTGAATCAGGAAGTAGAATTGAATCACCAAGTGGGAGATCATGATCATATTCATGCTCAAGTTCTATTTCAGGAAAGGAATAACTTGCCAAACTATCAAAAATTGGAGTTTCGGCAAGTTCAAATGATGGTACTGAATTAGAATCTTGTTGTCCAAAACAACGTGGCTCGTCGGCTCTAACAGAATGGTTAGCGATATCAGAAATGGCCGAACGGTGAGAACGTAAAGATTGAACCATCATATCTATTTCATGATCACGAGCTAATCTAGCCTGAGTCATGTCTTCAAGCATCTTTCATAGTCGATTGGTGCATCATTTTGTGATTGGACTTGAAAAGAGGAAGTGTTGTTGGGACAATCGTGATGAAGTTGTGAGTCGGTCAGATTCTGTGACTGTTGCTTGGACTCACGCATCATCATGTCTAATATTGATGGTAATTGTTGCTTGGACTCATGCATACTCATCATTTCCAAGATAGATGGTTTTCTATTCTGAATGGTGGATCTGAGTATGAATCTTGGGAATATTGTGGACAAGTGGATACGGAGGACAAGTTGGTTGAAAATTGGACTCGGGGGAAGCGAAACCCCATGAACTCTGTGAAGAGTTGAAATTATTGTGGAAATATGGTCATAAGATGGGGGGTATGGGTATATGCATTCGGATAAGACCATTCCGGCACACTAGGTTGGTCAAAGTTATGATATGCCTGGTTGATAATATCCGAAAAAACGTTGGTGTGTAATATGGATTAAAATTGGAAAAATTGTTATATATGCCAATCCACAAACACAAACAAAGAAAAAGAAAACAAACAAAAAAGCAAACAAAAAAAAAATTCTAACCTAAGTTAGGGTAGACCTATGACCTAGACGACTCCTAACTGGTTAGACTGTCCATGGGAGGTATAATGCAGACTTTGACCAAAAGTTAATCAGCCAGGTCAGGGCAAGATTGGTGGGAGGTTTTCCGTCAAAGACGTTCCTTAATTAAATAATCACCAATCTTCGGGCTTTCGGCCCTCAATCCCTTCCTAGACACTGATTTGGCAGGAGTCAAATTCCAACACTGTTCCCCTTAGGATAATCTTCTAATTGAGTCCGAGATGTCCCTAGGGCCAACGTCTATTAATTTTTAGTTAGGCTTGGGTTAGTGAGTGAGGAGATTGTTTTGTGGGCCAAGGAAGGGTGATGAAATCCCCACCTTATCTTATTTATAGGACAAGCCCTTAAGTCAATTTAGTGCTCGTGTAAAGCAATAGACAAATATTCACTCAAAAGCAGTAAATCAGCCAGGGTGCTTCCTAGTCTATATGCAATGCGAACGTACCTTGTCTCCAGCACTCTTCAACAAAATTAAAAAAATTAAATAGACACGTGCCTAAGATGCAAGAGTCTAAATTTTTTTTTCAACAAATAGGTTACTGTTAATTAATTAGCAGTGTACAGGTTTATCACAGAGCAAATTTTAATAGAGCAGTAAATCAGATTTGAAAGTAGCAGCAACTTGCAGAAAAAGGGTAAGTAGTGAACTACTCAGGCAGCCGCGGAAACGCGGCTTTTGCCGCGGAACCGTGGCTCTGTAGTAGGCCCTGTTGCTCTGCCTTCAAGGGCAGAGGCACAGAGTTGCTATATGTCCTTGCTGCTTGTTAGTTTTCCTGTTCTCCAAACCTGTAAACAGAAAGAATAAAGGAATTAGTTTTTTATTTTTTTTTATTTTTTAGAGAATACTTACCGTCCCTCCCCGGCAACGGCGCCAAAATTTTGATTGAGTTTTTACCTGCACACAAAATATAGAATTTTAGATTTAGAAATAGAGATGTGCAAGGTGCTCAATACTACCGCTATAGCAAGTGGCTATGCGGGTTGTGATCCACAGGGAGGGACTAGCGATGGAAGCTTGTTTAGCAAGTTCTCTAAAAAATTATTCTTTTAGTTATTAAAAGGAAAATAAGAAAATAATAGTTAAAGTCTGGTTAGGAATAGGAGCGATATTTACAATGAGTTGGGAAAGAAAGAGTTGGAAGATGAAGTGTTGTGATTTAATCTACAGAAATAAAGAAAAGAAAACTATAAATAAAAAAAAACACATACCTACCTCTTCTGCCCTGTTTACTTTTGATCCGTTGCAACGACTTACCTTGTCTTTGAAGGCATTCAAGCATGGCGTATAGGATCTTCCCCCTTCTCGATCTACACTACGAAAAGAAAAGACAAACTATACTAGCAAGAGAAGGCTTGTTCATCACCATAGGCCATCAAGGGCACTTCTTCGGCTAAGCAGTCTCGAAGCGATCAGATCTCATGTTTGCAAGACATCAGAGAGAAAAAAATAAAATAACAAGAATAGAAGAACAAAAATAAAACAAGAATAGAAGAACAAAAACAAACCTTGAGTTGATTCTATTAACAATGGAAGAAAAGTTTGACTTACACCGATGTCACCTCAGTACAAGCATGATCTCCTTCCTCCATGAAAGCATCCTCTACTCTCAGTTACATAAAGGAAAAATAAAAATTACAAAAAGAAAATAAAAACCTAAACTACAAACTAGCCTAAAAACCCTAGATTTTGCTCTGTACTACGCTCGACGGCCTTCTCTGTTGCTCTGCAGGGGTATTTATAGGCTGGAAGATGTAGAGTCCCGGTACAACTCCTCCACGAAAGCCAGTACCCTGTCTCATCCGGATTGCCGCGGAAACGCGGCTTGGGCCGCGTTTCCGCGGCCATATCTTGGATCCTGGCCACGCGCTTTCGCGCGTGGCCTCCTCTGGTCTGTCCATCTGGGTCTATCCTTCTAGATCTGTCATCCTGACTCTTTATTTGAGATTTCGGGATAACTTGGGAAGCAAGTTACCCTAAATCCAAATCTTCCAATATCTTTTAACAACGAATTGTTATCTTTGCACTCTCCTTCTTTGGCCTTTATCCTCATCCTGCAAGCATTTAGGGTTGAATAGAAGTCTATCCTTTCCCTCTTCTTTTAGTATTTGCAACTTTTGCAATTGGTAATTGCAACTTTGACATTTGATAATTGTAACTTTTGCATTGGGCTTGAACATGGGCTTTTGGGCTTCTTTTAAGGCTTTATTCTTTATTTAATTATTACTCAAGGCCTGCACACAATAAATAATAAAACATTAGTAAGTGTGCATAATTATAGAAATAAATATGAAAATGTGATAGTAAATGTATTGATA